>MQUG01003536.1:0-167507 GCA_007213375.1 Steinernema feltiae
CGTTTTTAAAGTCGTTTTTAAAAACAAAGCTTTTTTGCTGTTCGTGAGCACAAAAACAACTTTCCTGCTGATGTCCGAACAAACAATTGTAGTTTAAAAAGTTTAAAAAATTTTTTTTCTTTTTTTCCAATTTTTTCGAAATTTTACGGAAATTTTTCGAACGCAGCTCGCGACGTTTAAATTAAACTTAAATTGTGCACAAATTCTATAACTTTTTTTATAATAAATGTGACTGAAAAAATCATTCTTTGTTAAAATATAAATTTGATATAAAGATATAAATTTGCGAGATTTGTCACATGGCATATTCAAACGAGCGTAATGTGTGCGGACTGTGTGTTTTGGTACGCAGGTCGAAAGTCAACACAGAATCAAAATAATTACTTGAGAAACTAATGCTTTTCGCTTTTCTGATTCTGAGTGATCCATGCAAATCGATCAATATGTATGTAGCAGTTTTACGCGAGTTTTAGTTTCATAGTGAAAAATCGGTCTCACTCTAGTCTTTAAACATAGCTTATTTGTTTTGTCATCAAATTGATGTAAAACTTGATAAAATAGTTTTACTAACTTCAATTCAGCCTATCCGCTGCGGCACAAACCATGATCTTTTTTATTTTCGCTGTTCAGCAATACCCATAAATTGTAATAGTTTTATGAGTTTAAAGCTATTCTCTTGGGAACGGAAATGATAAATTTTTGGTAGTTGACTTTCGCAAAAAAATCTTCTTTTTTTGCAATACGCAACCTCCGGCAAATGTTTTGGACAGCGTCCCCTCGTCTCAGCATAAACGAATTTTATTTTTTGGTGTATCGTGTAAAATTTTTTGCCAATTTTTTTGGGAGCTGGGTTTAATTTCAAGTTGAGATGCTTTGTCTTCAGCAGTTGAAGGGCCGCAAACTTCAGTAATGTTCAGTAATTATTTTTGCAGGATTGCCCAAAGATTTGCAGTGGAACAATAGCCGTTCTGCCCTTTTCAAATCCTTTTTATCAAGCAAAAACTAAGTTAAAAAAAGAAATCGCAAAATTTTTGAAGTTGATCCTCGAAGCGAACGGAAGCCTGGCGTGACACATCCAAGCATATTTTGTTGCGCTGATGATTTATTTTAACTAATTCGGCAGAACGTTTTTGCAGTTTATTGAATAAAATATTGATTACAAACGATGTCTGTATCTTTACTCAGTATTTGAGCAAATGATTCGTCAGAGCAAAAATTTTGAACATTCAAAGTAAGATCAATTTTTGTGACACTGTCTACCGGATGTTCATCACTCCATCGACAACACATCATCAATTTTTACTCTGGCTGATTTGTAAATAAATTTAGATAACCAATTAAATCTTCCAAATCAGTGGTTTCGCAGGGCTACATAAATGATTTATTTCTTTCTTACTACTTTTTTGGTTTTAAAACAACAAACATTCATTATAGTGATTGCAGATTTTTTTCATTTTCTTGTTTTTTAATCAAAATCAAAAATATAAAAATAAATTAAAAAATCATATAAAAACATTTTCCTTTTGTGAACTCAAGCAGGTTTTCTCCGTTTCTCAAACTTTTTCGAAACAAAATTCGAAACAAAGAATTTTTTAGATTTGAGATTTCACTCAATCTCAGCCTGACTGTTTAATGTGGGAGAATTCTAGGAAGTGCTGTATTGTAATTTTTTCTTCTTGAAATTTTTTCAGTTGATTAGCAACGAGTTGAAAATGCTAGCAAATATGCGTACAAAAATACTTAGCACCGTTCCATTGTGGAATAATACAACATTGATTTTTTTGGTGTTGTGATCCGGAGACATTATTTTCATTTTTTAAAATTTTTTTAATACTAAAATACAATTAATAGCATTTTAATAAATTTCTCATTTCTGCCCGATTTATTTTGGCAGTTTACAAGAGTTCGCTACCTAGAATCATTCATTTTAAGACTTCTTCACTGTTTTAAAAAGACTTCAAAAGGAAACATATTTTTTGTTTTCGAACATTAATTTTTAATGTATCATTTTCTGTATCAACCTTGAGGACATTTTGCTTCATTTTCATACAATTGCATAATTTTACTATAGTTATAAGACAAATGTTATAAAACAATTTTGCCATAAATCGTTAACTGTTCGTTTTTTTTTTGAAGATGAGCAACAACTTCAAATTTAAAATTTTTAAAAATTTTTTTTAAATTTTTTAAAACTTAAGCTGATTTGAAAAATAAATCCTCGCAAACTTAAAAAAAAAGTCGCAAACTTGTTGCTTGTTAATCCTTCTGTACGTTTTATCATACATACTTAATGCAATATTTGGTTGGTTGATATTTAGTTGTGGGTTTGTTGTGGGTTTGTGGGTTTGTTAATACAATTTCATATCATTTATCACTAAAATAATAAAAAAAAGTCGCAATGGAGCAATTATTTAATTTACAATCGTGCAATTGATCGATAGCGGCTATTAGTTCTGAGTAACACACGTCACAGAAAGCTTTGTACCAGTATATACCAGTATTTGGATTTTACATAGATGAGCGCAGACTTTAACACGGTTTGAACAATAGCAATAACAAATATTACGCAACAATAAAAAATCACATCTTTTTGTGATTAGCTTAATTTTGCAGCGTAAAAAATAATTTTTGCGTTTTTGTTTATTACACATCGTTTCTTGTAGTTGCAATTTCATTGTCAAGGCAGTGCTAAAATGTCTTCAAAAATTAAGGATGTTCTATCTACCAAACAATGAATCAATTTTCCATTAATTTTATTTTTCGCTCCAAGTGTCATAATAAACAAATCATTTCTTAACTATAAATATTTCATAAACAAACCGAAGTTTTTTGAGATCTTCTGCCTCCGTTGGCATTTTAACCTGTTGTTTTGCTGATTTTCAGTGGAGCGCTGACCCGATCCGTGTTATTGCAGCAACACAATTTCAACTATCAATTTTTTAAACTTTTTAAAATAGTGATTTTTGGAACCTTAAGTTCCAGTCCCTTAATGACTCTCTCCATTGTTTAAAATTTAATCAATTATAAGTTATATTGTGGCTCCGTGACATTACCGCAATGAAAGTAAACAACAGAAATATTGTTTGTAGAAATTGGACAAGTAATTATACGTATAAGATTAGTTTCGCTCTCAAATAATACAAAATAGTGACAATTTAAGTCAAATCAAATATCTCTCAGATCAATGCGCTTTTTAGACAATTATTTTTGGTGCGAAAGATCAAATTTTTGGAAGGTTTTTTCCTTTTCATTTTTTTCAATACTGACAACTGTAGGGAACGCTCTTAAAAATCAATGCGTTTTTAAGTCTATTGTTTTTGTAACCTTTTTTGTCCTCTTCCTCTTCTCTCTGCTTTTCCACTCTTGTCTGACGGGTTTTTACTATGTGTCTATACTTTCACCCAGCCTACACATATTCTGTAACCTGCAATAATGTCTGAGTGTCTTTTAAATAAATAAATTACAAAACTAGTTACAATTTGCAGATAGATACTAAATGGAATTTTTAAATTAAATGTTTAAATATTCAAACTAAACTGAAAATTTTGTAATCACTGGAATTTTGGTGCCTGCCGTCCAAACTTTAATTTTTTTTAATTTGTCTTTTGATTGTATTCATTTTCAACCTAATTTTAGCCTAATTTCTAATTTCAACCTAATCAAATTTGAATACAATCTTTGTAATCTGTAAAATACATTTTTTTTTCTTTAAATAATTCTTTGCGTTATTCATTTTTGTTCAATGTCCACAATTTTAAATGCCTAAGATAAGCATCTGTGCTTTACAAAATTATCCAATCTAATGATTGATAAATGGACAAAACCATCCTATAAACCTTCGAACAACCCAAATGCTACAAGCGATTTTTCTCGGAAAAGTTTTTATTTTCAATAAATTCTAATTTTTGGGACGTCTCGGCGGCAATGTTTTCATCGTGATCGATCCACTCTTGCATTGTGCCGAGGATTGGCTGATGGAGAGCAGGTTTGTGATCTGCCGAAGTTCTTCAATTTCAATCGAAGTGGTCTTGAACGGATCCGGGCTGAACGAACGCTTTGCCTTGTGTCTCTTGAAGGCTGTTCGTCTGCTTCGACGTTCCTGCTGCGTTGTCGTCTTCAGCGCCACATTCATCGAGTTTACGTAGTCCTGCAGGATGCTCCGGATTGCAGCGGCGTCCAGATGCGTCTGCGCGCTCAGATTGGCGCTGAACTTAAATCCTTCGTCGATGATAGCCGCTTCGTTTCCATTCACTCGCGGCGCGGTCGCTGCAGAAGTGAGAATCTTGTGAAGAGGCTGCGATTCAAAGTTTTCCAGCCCAGCGAAGACTGCGAGGAGATGTTTCGCCTGGTTGTTGAAGTGAGGAGCTGCCATGTTTGTTTGTTGTTGTTTTTTTGTTTGTTTTTCTACCACACACGGAGAGCTTAAATGGAGGCGCGGAAGCAATGCGATGCTTCCTTTCGCATTGCTTTCGGTCGCGTCAGAAACAATTCTATTCGCGGAATGCACACGCAATTGGATTCATTAAAGCCGCGAGATCAGGAGATCTCGGAGACCAAAGTCATCTCTAACTAACCATCTGTCAGTTTTAACTTTAGCTTTTGATGTTATTATAAACCTGTATAATATTTTTTTATTTGATGAGCATAAATAACGTGGTTTGCCGCCTGATAATTTTTTAATAATAAGTTTTTGCCATTTTTTAAATTAATTTTTTTTTGTTATTGAAGGGAACTCACCGCAATTTGCAGTTGACAGATTGAACAATTTTTTCCATTGAAAAAGCAGCCATAACTTAATTAGTACAAAACAATGCAAACCTTTATAAATTACATACACAGATTTTTACAAGAAATCGTCTCTTTGGAACACGCGTCAAAAGCAAACAAATAAGTTGTTTGTTGTTTCACGATAATCTCTTCACGAAAGATAACGAAATGAATTCCGAGCTTTCATTTAGCAAAAAGATTTGCTGTCCGAACATTGGGAACAAATTGTTCCGCGAACCTCAAAATTTGCTGACCTTTTTTTTAATTTCCCCAGCACGAGATGGTCAATTTTTAGTTTACCGTAATAGTAAACTCTCCCTGTAGTGAACACACATGTAATTGAAAAAATCAAGGCATACCTGTCATTGTGCCTTGATTGCGGTAATTAACGTGTTCAACGCTGACTAATCGCATCAGTTATTCAGAAATCAATAAAAAAACAACGAAAATATCATTCAATTACACCGTAAATCTCATTAAATTACCAGCTGCCTCTCGGCGAAGCCTATTCACATAGAAACTGAACCTCTTTACAATGCAGGCTTTAAAACCTAATTGACGCTTTCAGCCTAAGCAAAAACACCCCAAGAACGAGCGCATTCAGTAGAGCAGCGCCATGACAGGTAGGTCTCGCCCCGTTCAAGGCCTCTATGGAAGGAAGTAGCGGTGATTGTAGGAAACACACCGCTTGTGGAGACACTAAACCAGATTGACGTGATTCTACAGTGTCCAGTGTTTGTCCTCAGCTGCATCATCCTCCTTCTCTCCGTCAAAGTCGTCCCGAGCTCGCTGGCTCGAATGTACTGCGCGAATATCGCCATTCAGAGCTTCATCTGCACTCTGGCCTATCTGGTTGGTTGCGTGTTCTTTCCTGGATTCCGAAATCAAGAACAACAGAAATGGTGAGCAGGATCTGTTGTTCTGCAAGCTGATTTCCTTGGAATTTCAGGTTAGTGCAAAAATACAAGAACATCTACGTGTTTATGCGCACCGCCACCATCAACGGATACCTCTACTTCTCCACTCTGACCGTCTTTCTCGCCTACATTGGTTACACTCGACCTCTCTACTTTTCCAGGCTTTTCAAGTTCAGAAGTTCCCCCCCCCCCCAAAACACCCCAAAAACGCGTCTTTTCAGGAAAGCGACCATTCTCTTTCTGATCGGCTATCTCTGGACGATTGTAAACGTTTTCCTCAAACTCCCCCGCATCTACATGTCGTTCATCAACGCGCTCCACAACGACGCAAACTTTGCTGCGCCAATGTGGATCCACTTCGCCCTGAATACCGTATTATACGGTTGTATGATTGCGCTCTACGTCATGGTATGCGTTATTTATCTATCTATCTGAAACTTGATCCGCCGCAGACAATCTCGCAAATTCAGTCGATCCGCCGTGAGCTGCAGACATCAAACTCGACTTCGTCCGCAAAGATTCATTGGAACACCCTCAAGTCGATTCTCATCTACTGCACGCCGCCAAACGTCTTTGCGATAGTCGCATTAGGTAGGCGATCATCTTCTACGGAACTCTACGGAACGCGTTCTTCAGCCGGCTACACGTGCGATTCGGTCACGGAGACGCTCGGATTAAATGAGGTGGCAAACTGGGAAAGCAAGGCAGAATACATTGTTTGGCGCAAGAAGGGCGACGTTTGCGGCGACATCAGGGTTTGGTCGCAGGGAGCGGCAAATGTATGTTCTTGGCTTGCACCTGACGCAGCAGCTGACAGTGATGTTACAGATCAGAGTCTTTGTGAGTCTCTCTACCGCTCTTATCGCTTTTCGCGAGTACCGCCTGCCGCTAATCAGTCTGTCGAAGCGGTTGTGGTACTGTATGAAGCTGATTGGTTTCAAGGTGCTCCCAGGACGCACAACGCCGCTTGAAATATCGCAAAGTTCTACAATTGCTCCTGCTAATCCACGTGGTGAACAACCGTCTTGAGCTTTTGATAACTGCGTGTGTGTTCGTCTCCGGTGTCCGTTCTGTGAACTCGGGTCTCGGAACACAGTCCTGGGCCGCAATTTTTGCTCGAAAAGATTTGCGTTACTTTTGTGAAGCGGCGCTTTCTATTTGGTCGACTGCGCAACCACCCGATTAGATCAACTCTTGGGTCAGTTGGCCTCATCTTTGCGAAATGATGTAGTTTGAATTGTAAGGCTCAATCAATAAATAAATCAAACTCCCTCTGTAAGATTGAGATGTAAACAAAAAAAAATCGAATTTTCACTGCGCCTGCGAAAAGGCCTCTTCTTTGATTGGAGATCTTCTGTGCCCGACTGGATCTTCTATGCTCTTTGCTCTCTATCTCTTTCATCTCGTCGGCCGTCAGAGCGGTTTTTATCCGCTTCTCGGCGAAGTTTCCTTCGCCTCATTAATTTGGATTTGTTGACGTTGTAGAGAGACTTCAAGTTGCTATTGTGCGGCTGCCTAAAGCATGAATTTAAATAAAACTTTACTTGTTTCAATAACAGACTTTACATTTTGTGGAAGAACATTGAAAGCTGAAAAGGCTCGTCGGGTACTCAACACAGATCAACCTTAGAGCCACCGGAGAAATCTCTAATTGGGCTTTGCTTTGATTTGCAATAAATCGATTCGAATTGCGACTCGCTTGCGCGCAAACGGCAAACGAGCTCCACAGTATGAGAGAAAAAACTCCGGTATTTTCTCTTGCACAGAATTGGATTTTATAAAACCAATTTTATTGAATTTTTGGCACAGTTAAATAGCATCAGTTTTCGGGCATTTTACATTTTTCTGCCATTTTTTTTTCTGCCCAAGAAATTTTTAATTTAAATTTTGTTAGAACGTTTTCCATTTGATTAATTTCTCTGAAAAGTCATTTTTTGAGTCCTATCCTAATCAGCAATTCTAAAGCAAGCATAGTGTTGTTGTACCAAACAAAAAATTTCTAACAGTTTTTCAGCTTTTGCTTTAGCATATTCGCGTATCTGTACAATTCCCCTACAATTAATAAATAAATTATTTTTGGGCTAAAACCGTGCTTTAACCCAAACGAACATTGTGTCCGACACTTTTTCGAGCTAAAACCCTTTGAGCTTGGACCAATCAAAATCAACTTTTTCTATCAATTTTGTGAGGTTCTACCGATTAATTTTTAGTTCAGTTTTCAGTTCAGCTACAGTTTGTCGCAAGATAATTAAATAAGAATTTACAGAATATCAATTTCCGCTACAATGAAGCTACAATCAAAAAGACGACAAATCTTCAGACAACAAACAAAACAACACAACAAACAACAACAAACTAAAAAATTTCAATTAAAAGTCAACTATAAGTCAGTCTTTAACGATTAAACGATTATTGAAACAACTTTTAATTTAATTTTTTTTTGCAATTTTTTTGCGACATATCATTTTGCGACACGACAAAATAAAAGTTTTGAATTTAATTAAAACGTATTTGTGAAATTTAATCACATAACATTAGAAATGCTTTTTGGTTTTTAAACTTCTTTTGCTTTTTTAATTTTTTTTAACTTTTTTCTTTATTTCTTAATTTTTTATGCGACACAAAACAGCAGTATCAATTACAAATAAAATATATTTTCGTTTATATCTTCAGTTTCAACATCTTTTGGACATTAGGCATTCATTTTTTCATTTTTGAAGACATTTTAACTTTTAAGTAGCAGGGTTCACTCGCATATTTTTAGGTTCTCGAATGCAAAATGATGATTGCCGTTTAATTATAATCCTTAATTCATAACCAATTCATAATTTCTTTTCGCTATTTTTTTTTGCGATCCTGTTTTCCATTCGATTCAAAAATCCGCAATATCCGTTACAAACAAATACCTAAATATCTACTCTTCAAAGCGAACATTATTTTTGGCAATCCACATCAACTTATCTATTGAATATGCTTATAAGAAAAGAAATAGAAAATTGCTATTTTGTATTAAAAACAAATTATTAGCAATTTTTGTTCACAATGTGTACATTTTTAACATTCACTACTATTGTATTTGTTTTAAGCTCGAGGAGTAATATGTCGTATATGTCGTTTCATGTCGTAATTTTTGAATAGTCATAGTTTGCTGTTCTGCGGCCAAACAACGAAATAGTGGGGGTGGGTCAAAATTTTGTTCAGCACTGTATAACTGCTTTTATCGGCAAAAAAAATGTAAAAAAATTTTTTAATTTTTGATTTCCTGAAATCCGTTCCTGAGAATTTTTTAATTTTAATTCATTAATTTTTTAATTCAATTTTTGGGTCTCTGCTGAGGAAATAACTGCTCAACGAAAATACAGATTTAATTTGTTGATCAACAAATATTTATGCGTTATCTATTGGGTGATGCATAAATACTACTGTGGCATATCCAATCTTTCATTCATGATGTTATAGTGTTTCTCGCGTTTTTTTAAGTCTACTTCTCTTATTTCTGTTTTTTCCTGTATTTTTTTTGTTTATCAATGGAGATCTCAAAAGTAGGACCGGTCGCTCACCGTAGCCTACCAGATCACCCACACCGATGTTTTTGTATTTTTTTTTTTGGAACGGGTGCTATTCGATTTGGCTTAATCCAATTTTTAGTTTAAAAAATTATTTAGCGCTTTCCTACACGTTTCCTATGACATCGCGCTCAACGTCCTCTGGGTTCTCTTTTGAAAAGACGACTCTTCGAATTCAAACGATGTAAGATGCCACGGCCTTTCTTCTCTTTAACCCATTCACTTTTACAGACACGAGTAAATTGTAAATTGGATCAATTCTGACGCGTCGACAATCAAAAGAAACGTTACACATCTGGCTGAAGTTTTTTGTAAAAGACTACAATTTTATTACATTTTTGAGGGCCCTACTGTTTTCCCACCCTACGCCAATTCTTATGATCATTCTATGTGTTGAAGTCTCTGATTTTTACAATTGTCGGTGCGTATTACAAATCAAATTAAATTAAAATTTTAGTTTTGTTTTTTAATTTTTTTAGCTCCATACGTATTCAGTGTCGTCTGTGCAAATATTGCAGTCATTTTCCTTTTTTATTAATTAAAAAAGGATATTTTTCGTTTAATTTTTGTCAACGATATGGTCATTTCTTTGACTTGGTGATTCTTGATTAAAGTTAAAAGTTAAAAAATCGTTTTCAAGAACATTTTCACTTTTTAAGTTTTCAAGAACCGTCTACTAATCTCTTTTCAAGTAAACAAGTGGACACAACTTTACTTTGTGTTTTGCAAGATACTGGACTGTTCTTGAAACAATCTACAAAAAAATTTTAAAGCGAAACAATCTCAGCCGATATAAATTTGTAGTTCTTAAATGCTAAAGATAAATTTTTTTTAAATTTATACTAAAGTAGTAAATAATAACACGCAGTAATTGTCAGTGATTTTCAGTGATTTTTTGCAGGATCTTTTCTGAGAAAACCTCAAAAACGCGTTGTTCGGTGAGGGCCATTCAGTTAAAGAAATAACAGGAAATTGAAATAGTTGTTTTTAGTTGTTTAACTATTCTGTTTAAGCCCATCGCAAATAAATCGGCTTCTCACACGCATAGCATAGGAAGCCACATTGCTAACAAAATATCATAGATTTTTAAAGAATCGCCCTGATTCAGAAAGACTTGAATTTGAAGCTAAAGTGAAGCTCCACAGATCTCACATTTGGTCAATTTGTTGGCGATATATTTTTTAAGCGGAATTTTCGGATCTCTCTTTGCGGATCATTTTTTTACACTTCGGATTTAAATAATATTTAAATGGTCACTACATTTTATTAGCAACTCAATGCTAAAAAAATTTGTTTTCAGTAATCCAGTAAATAATCTTCTATAAAGTTGTTAGTTGTAATAAATCGACAAAAATGTAAATTCAAAAATTATATTCAAACTGACTGTGTAGTTTTAATGGTGCTTACTTTTAAATACTGCTGGTAGTAGATACCGCCATGCTAATCATAAGATTTGCACCAAGAACATCATTTTTTACTCTTTCGCAGCCAGTTTACAATTTGCTGAACTCTACTATGCATTTTTGCAGATATTCACATTTGTAATTCGTTTCGAGGATCCTTTCTCAAAAACGCGTTGTTCGGTCAAGGCCATTCAGTTTAAGGAATGACAGGAAGATAACAGGAAAAAGCCGAAAAAGAAAGACAAAAAAAGTAAATGAAGACCCATAGAGATTATAAATTTTTGAGCTCTTTTTCGTAACCATGTTACTGTTCTTTATTGTTCAGACCAGCACTGTAATTTTTTATTTTCTGTAATTCTGTAATTACTGTAATTCTGTAATAGCAATGTAATTCAGATTGTTTAAATATATTTTATAAGTTGGGCAGTTTATTTTTTATTTTTCCCCAATTTGCTTTTTTTTCCAAATTCAAATGTCCTTTTTCAACGTTTTTCCGCTAGTACCATTCCTTGGATATTCCTTATTAAAATTAATTAAAATTACATAAAATCGGTTTTCAATAAGTTCTGTAATTCAATTGTGATAACTGTGATTCAGGTTCATATTCAGTTTGGTTTTAGAATATAAGCTTAAAAAAATAAAATTCAGATTTTTTGAAGTTGAAAAAACGAATTTCTAAAAGAACAAAAAATCTGATAGCACACCTCCTCAGTTTTACAACAAGCTAGATTTTTAGTCAATTTTTGATGAAGCGGCTTTTCACAATTTTACAACAACACACAAATATTTTTGGCACGGAAATTATCTAAAGTTTATACATGCAACTTATTTTTTATTTTATCTAAAAATTTCCTTGAATTGGAGATTACTTAACAAAATCTAATTATTGAATGTGCATTGAATAAATATGCAATATTTGATTTTCTTATTTGCATAATTTGAAATTTTAAAAAAATTGAAATAATTGGTTTCATCATTTTGGAACCTCAATTTTCATCATGTTCACTGTATTTGAGATTGTTATCGGCAGTGCAACCGCGATTTTCAACGCAAATAAAAACAACTTTGCACCATTTTTAGTCGTTCGCAGCCAGTTTAAAATTTGCTGAACTATATTTCTAGAGTATCTTGATATTCATTTTTGTTGTGTTCGGACGATCTTTTCTGAGCAAACCTCGAATCTTAAAAACCGTTCTTGGAACTAAAAATGACGGCTTTTGTTGCCTTTCTTTAAGATGCCGCAGAACGTTTTTATTTTTATTTTTACAGCAAAATTTAAATGTTTGCTTTTAAACGTTTTCCTATATTTTTAGCTTAACATCACCGAAAGGCATTTTACATGGCGATATTTGATTGCTATACAAAAATCAGCTATCAATTACAAACAAACGAATTATTATTATTATTTTTTTTTAAAAAAAGTTTTTAGTACAATTTAAATAGGAATTTTTTGTCACTTAACACTGAACACTGAACAATACTGAATTGTAAGAGAAAGAGAAAATTTTTGCTCTAGGTCCTAAGCGATCAATGCTTCACGAAATTCGTATTTTTGAATTTCACCAGTTTTTTTTTTATTTTTTTATTTTTATTGTGCAATGTAGTTTAGAAAAATGAAAGCGAATTCATTTTTGTAGGCGGAGCGTCAGAGCCCTACGCGTTAACGTATTTTTATTTAAATTTTTATTTTATTAAAATTGACAACTGTGGATTTTTTGAATTTTTCACCCAAATTTTAGTAATCAAGTGCAAATGTTTTATGCAAATCTTTTACAGTCTAACATTGTGCACAATGGTTTTTTTGGTTTTGGTGAAAACCAGACATGCGATGCAGGTCTGGTTTGTGCGGGGGCTAAGCGAAATGATAGGCCCAGTTTGGAATTTAACTATCGGGCAATCTCCACTGTTTCAAGTTAGAGTCACAGGATGAATGTTGAGTGGAAAGCGCTTCGCGCTTTTGACCTTCTCTAAGTTGTTTATGCCGTTTGCGCCTTTGTGGGAAGCTGGTATAGCTAGTAGCCGCTTCACGGCTCGACAACAACCACAGAAGTAACTGCTTGCTGCTTTTTTACAGAAGCAGCAAGCAGTTACTTCTGGCAAAGTCTAGAACACGGATTTTACAAAAGTGCTATGAAGTGAAATTTTGCACAAAAATTTAAAATGAACAAGGTAACAACTACTGACCAAATGTTTTTTATTTCTTTTTTTTTAGTATAGCCTAAACAATGTTTTCACAATTTTCCATTTTCTTTGCTATTTGCAGCAAACTGTTCGATAATGATTTCTTTCCATCGTCGTAGAAGAGTTTTGAAATTAACCGAAAAACTAAGACTGCAATTTTTTTAGTTTGATGGATATTTTTCAATGTATTCTCATCAAATGAGGGAATTTTTGATGGAAGGATATATGTAACCATCTTCGTCGAATGTTTAGTTGTGGTCAGGATCGATCTCGCGGTTGCTCGCGCCATTAACATAGGGAACGCACTGGATACAATGAGATATCGCAAAAAAAAACAAGATAAGAAAACTTTAATGTTTTCGTGTTTCATTTGGTGGCTATTGACAATCTAGTATTGCCATGTTAAAATGAATTTTTCACTGAAACAATTTTTTTTATTTTTGTCATTCAACGCTTTGTCATTTATAAAGGTTGGTTTGAAATATTTTATTGTTTCGAACCGCAAAAAAAAGCAATTTTTGCTCACAATGCAATTTTTCGCATTCACTACCATCGGATTTGTTTTTAGCACCGGGAGTAATAAAATTATTATTGAGACTTAGTTATTGTACATAGTTTTGACTTCTTGGAACTGACTGAAAGGGTTTTTTTGAAAAATTCTTTATTGAATGAATTTTTATTTAATTCATTTTCAATTTTCAATCATCAATCATAATCAATTTTCATTTAATTCAAATTTCATTTGATGAATTTAATGAGATGATTTTTAACATAATAACAAAATTAAATATTTTTAATCATTTTTGATAATTTTTTTTGACATGATCTTCTTCGTTTCGTTCTTCAACTTCTCTTCAATTTTACAACATAACAAAAAAATGTTTTGTGAAGTATTCTGTTTCTAAACTGAACAACGCACACAAATAAGAATAGGCTTTCAATAAGTCAATAATTCATTTTTGCTGCGCGGAATGCATAGCTTACGCCTAGAGAAATATGGAAGCGACATAAACCACACAAATAAAAATGCTTATTTATATTTATAAATCATTTATAAACTCATTTTTGATCCGTTCAAGATTGGTTAATTTTAGTTTAGCTTGAAAAGATTAACTCGTCAATCTCTTCGTCAATCTCGGCAAGTCTTATTTTTGTTTTTGTTTATTTGAAATTTGTGTATCAAACAACACGGGCTTTACAGAAGTGCTAGTGGAGTGAATTTTTGCACAAACATGAACGAGGTACATAAAATCCTGATGCACGACCACATGTTTTTTTTATTTCCTTTAAGCCTAAGCAATGTTCACAATGTTTTCACAATTTTCCGTTTTCTTTGCTATTTTCAGCAAACCGATCGATACTAATTTCTTTCCTTGGTCGTAGTCGAGTTAATGTCTAGTTAAGATCAAATTGTTTGGCTTCTTTTTTTGAGAACTAAAAGAAATACCTTGTTTACGCTAAGTTTAAAACTTTTTTATCGGTCTTTGGTTCTCATTCAACGCGTCTTTGCAATTTAACAAGAAAACAAAATTTAATGCAATTTTTGTGATTCAAGCGCAATGGCAAACCAAGAAATGTTTTATAATTTCATTTGGTAACCATTAACAATTTAGTATTTCCGTGCTAAACGCTTTTCTTTAACAAGTATTGAACTGATTTTTGGTGAACAAGGGTATCCTCACAGTGAATTTCTAATTGTCACTGTCGTAAAAAAAATTATAATTGGAATTTACGAACAATTTACTCGCTCTCGCTCAACCATTTTTTTAATTTTTGAGGATATTCTTTGCCTTTGCCTTTTGCCTTTGATTTTGCCAATAGTCAACGGATTGGCATTTTTGCACAAGTCGAATTATGTCAAACCCCTAAACCAGAACATGATATTTTTGGTTGGATGGACATTTTTCAATGTATTCTCATCAAATGCGGGGTTTTTTGATGGAAGGATATATGTAACCATCTTCGTCGAATGTTTAGTTGTGGTCAGGATCGATCGGTTGCTGATCGCGCCATTAACATAGGGAACGCACTGGATACAATGAGATATTGCAAAACGATTTTTGGTTTGCTCGTCGCAATTATTGCCTTTTTGCTTTTAGCGAATTAGCGAATAAAGCTAAAAAAATGTAATTTAAAAAAAAATATTTTTAAAGTTTTAGAATGAAATTGTTGTGCGATTTAAATATAAACTACAATATAAAATCCTGCATTATGTTAACCAGATTTTCACTCGTTCTGTGGTTCTACTTAAACACCATGTTCGCAATTTAATCACAAAAAACAAAAATTTAATGCAATTTTTGGGATCCGCGCGAAGAATCAAGGCCAGAAAACTGAAATGTTTTAGTGCTTCATTCATTTCAATCGAGTACTGCGGTGGTAAACGCATTTATTAAATATTAAGCGTCAAACTGATTTTTTGGCGAAGGATTCTTTAGAGTCCAAAGAAGATTCTTACCCGGATTTGCAAGAATTTCAAGAAACTCAAATAATTTTTCATTTTTGTAAGATTCAATCAAGTTCACCATTTACCGTTTTCATTAGATTGTGTTGAACATTTTAATTTTAAATTCGACAAATTTAATTCATTAATTTTTTATTTAATTTTTGAGGCGCAGCGTACGAATCCTGATCGCCGCAACCCCACGACAAGCATTTACTAACTATAACTGTATTTATCAGCGAAAACATAAATTAAATAAATTGTTATTGCTATCAACAAATTGGGTGACGTTTTGCTTGATTGAAAAGATCTTACGTTTTACGTGTTTTACTAAAAAAGATTTTATTATAAAGATATAAAGATTTAAAAAGATTTTTTTTTTTTTGCAAATGAATTTTTTACGATAAAAATAATTCAATCAAAGATGAGCTCGAAAAAAAGCTTTTCGAATGGCGAGCTTTAAATGGTTTTTAATTTTTCCTACCGTTTAAATTGAATTTTTTGCGGCATTGTGTCCGTGCTAATGAAGCTGTACTCTCTTTTGCACTTTACAAGCCAAAATTGTTAATGAGATATTGCAAAACGATTTTTGGTTTGCTCGTCGCAATTATTGCATTTTTGCTTTTAGCCGCCAAAATAAAACAAAAAATTGTCTTTTATTAATTTTTTAAAATATTTTTAAAGTTTTAGAATGAAATTCTCGCAAAGTAAAATATTGAAGCTTTGAATGGTTTTTAATTTTACCTACCGTTTAAATTGAATTTTTTGCGGCATTGTGTCCGTGCTAATGAAGCTCTTTTGTACTTTCCAAGTTAGTGCCAAAATTGTCAAATTCTGGTAACTGCAGACATTTAAAAATGCTTGTATGGCGGTAATTGATGATTGCGACACAAAAATCCGTAGTTTCAATTACAAGCAAACGATATATTATTTTTTGGACTTCTCCAGCCTTTTGGACGTCCGTCATTCATTTTTGGAGACGCTCTGCCTCAACTAATTGTTGCAGAGTGGAACAGTTCACTCGCATATTTTTAGGTTCTCGAATGCAAAACATGGGACAACCAAAAACAAAGAAAATAGATATACATGTTGATTGCCGTTTAATTGAAAACCTTAATTTACCAATTCATAAATCCATTTCGCTTTTTTTTGCGTTGCTGTTTTCCAATCGATTCAAAAATCCGCAGTATCAATTACAATCAAATATCTAAAACTCTTCAAAAAGAACACTATTTTTGGTGCTATCCACAATGGTACGAATTCATGTATTGAATATGCTCACAAGAACAATTGCCTGTCTTAAACACAAATTATTAGCAATTTTTGTTCATTTTTTTTCCTTTTTTATTACGCTTACATTCCTATCATCACCTCGACGAGATCATCGGACGTTTCCACAAAAACAAACGTCATTTCATTCTGAAATTCTTACCGCTCAACATCTTCTCGGTTCCGAAAGGCCTCTTCAGCTCTTCAAATTCGAAAGTTGTAAGATACCGCGGTCTTCTCTTTAACTTTAACTTTAATTCACTTTTACAGACACGAGTAAATTGTTGGATCGCTTCTGACCGCGTCTGGTAAGAATTTAAACAACAGCATTTTAAATGCTATTAAGGTACGTTATTTTACGTTATTTTATTCTATTACGTTATAAAAGAGTATTTTTGAAGACGATCTAGCTGCAGTACCGTATTTCTCTCTGCTCTTGCTGGACTGTACTCGGACGCTATGTGAACGGCAGCTCGCGCAATTCGCGCTTTAGTTCATCAGTCATGTTCATGTTTTCGATTCCATAGTGCTTTTCTGCAAAACAAAGCAATCATTCTTACTGTAATCACAGATTGGGCGTGGACTTTTAAATGACGATTCTTCTTAGAGAAAACCATGTAAAGTTACCCAATTTGTCTAAATCGGTCTGAATTTGCAAAGCCAAATACTCTAACAATGAGATATTACACGACCGGTACAATTTCAACTCCGCCAATTCCGGAAGTTTCGCCGTTTTTAAATTCATCGATGACCTTTAGTCTACAATTCCATGCAGTTTTGCGTTCCATGAAAGCGTACAACAACAATTCAACATGGACTACATTTATGCGCTATAACACAAAGTCCGCTACTTCTCACACGCTACATACTCGCATCAGTCACGATCATGACATTACTAGAAGTAGTTCGAACCTCGCGATTTCAGATTCGGTTACTTCGCTGAAATCTCACTTTCGGCGTTTATTAGTTAAACGTGAACTAATTTCGTTTTTTCTAATTACGAGAGCGACCCATGGGGCTGCAGAAAGCGTGGTTCGATCGTCATAACGATGACGACTATAGTTTGTCATTTGGATAAAGCAGTGGGTGTTCTAAAGGTAAAATACGTGTTTTGAACCTTTGCTCCGCGCATAGTACTTGTTTTATTCGTAGAATTTCTCTCTAAAAGCCTTGTTTCCTCGAACAATCGGTCATATTTGAACCAAATCTGACCGATTAAATTTACGATGCTTGTGCCAGAACAAGAATCGAACGCGGATGTTTTTTAGTCACTGAATCATTAAGGGTGACATAGATAATTTGAGTTTAGCTGACAGCTGTTCGCTGAAGGTCATTGTGCGTACTTTCGCTGAGAACCGATGTTTTATTTGTTAATTCAAGCGTCTTGATTTTTGGTCTAACTTTGAGGCGGTTAGTGGCGCTTACGGTGACGAAGATTCGCGTTTTTGCTCTTTCGTAGATGTCTGTAAACTCCAGAATTTCAAACTCTGTTTGCATGACCATTGAAGCCGATTAGCCGAAAATCGAGCCGTCCGGCTTGCGGCTCGGCTCGATAAGTTATCGCTATTTTTTATTCATTGAGCTAGCTGTCTTCGTTGTTTTCTACCAAAATTGAACAATTTAACGCAGAAAAAGGAGCCTCGGCTCGCGGCTCGGCTCGGTATCCTTTTTTAAATCGGCATTAAAAAATAAAACAATTGGTGGAAAATTTACAGGCCACGAACCCTCCAGCCGAGGCCGAGTCGCTGCTGTTCAGGTCTAGATGATTTAACGTCAAAATGTAAAAATAAAGAATATTTATGTTCAGAATGTTTACTTATGAAAACGGCTTTAACTTTGTTCTTTGTTGACGTTTTTTCACTCCCAATAACCCATTTTTAATGACCTACAAGTGCGACTCCGTACGTCCCTCAGGTTCGCAATTCACAGAATACTCTCACTAACTCTCCAGAGTACACTTTCAAATGCGATCTGATCGCCTTTGATCGCACTCTTTTGTCAGTCGCTCCCTTCACTTCCAAGCTTGGGTTCGCGTCTCCTGAAATAACAAAAATTGAGTCAATAGCGTTAATTATTCATAATTGACGGTCTTTTAGGAGCGAGCACAGCTTTGCTTAACGCGTAAACAGTCTGAATTCTTGCGGTTCCGCGCCGCTCAGCCAGGCGGTGACCACCCACGTGCTTCTACTCGATTTTACTCCTCCAAAAATGTCCATTTCAGCCTCATTATCGTCATGTCCGACACGCAAATCCCTTCGAATGTACGGATTCTCATCGGCTCAATCTATTTTTCTGCCTCTGCTATGCTCTTCGCGATTACTGTAATTGTAATAGGGGTGAGTAGACCGTTCCACTGCGGATCAAACAACGATTTTAGGCAATACTCACGTCCAAGAAGATGCGCAGCAGTCCGACCTACGTAATCATCGTGAACATCCTCTTCGCGGCCGCAATTCAGTTGGTCGTTCATGCGGTTGGCGGGATTATGGCCATTGCGAACACGAAATTCCTGCCGTCGCTGGACAAGGTAGGTCGGAAATCCACTTTTTAATGCGTTTTATACCAAAAAATTCATTCAAAATCTTGAAATCTCCAGAGCCAAACGTAAACCTAAACCAAACGTAAATTCCAGAGGCTCGGAGCCATCGCACAGCTCGGCTGGTGTACGGTAAACGTGCTCACCTTTTCGCTGGCCTTAAATCGTCTCGCCATTTTCATCCGCGTCCCCCTCATCAAACACCTGAAAAGCATGCAACCCACAATCGTACGTTCCTCGTTGAATTTCGATCACATACGTCTCTTCAATCTTTAGGTGATGATCGTGTTCAGCTGGGCTTGTGGGACCTATTTCTTCGTCGTCCTGATGACGCCTAATGCGGCGCTTCGCTTCTTCCCTCATGACCTCCAGTGGGACTACGAGGATCTGCCCCTCAAGCTCCTTCTCTCGATCTCCGAACGCGTCATCATCGTTCCCGCTTTTGGAATCTCCTTTCTCATCTACTTGATCATCATCATCAGGATCTGGATGGTAACTGAAGGTACTGTAGTCAGATTCAGACAGAATTTCAGCAAAAAACGGTCAATTCCCGCGAGATCCGCCTACTCATCATGGCGATTGTCACGTTTCTCGACGAGGCGCTCCTCTTCTCGATTTATCAATTCGGCGGAGAAATCCTCCCGGACTCGCCGTATTCGGGCGTCGCGGCCAATTTCCATTGGATCATGGAGTGCGGCCTCCATGCGATCGCGCTTCTCTGCGTCAATTCGTGGGTTACTGTTGTGCATGCACCGTATACTTAATTAGAATTCAGGGTTCTCCGCGATCGGATTTTCATGGCGGTAAAGACCACCCACGTATTCTCCACAAGCGGCGTTCAGCGCTCCTCACACGCTCGCAATGCGGTCAACGATTATCGAGTATAAAATTCAGACAACTGTTGAGAAATACCAGAAAGATTATTATTTTTCAAACTGCTGCTGAGTGAAATGAAAGAATAAAACAGCAAAAGACTTGCGGCACATGGGTTTCTCGGACACACGTGGGTGGTGTGAACAAACAGCATTTGGCAGCCTAATATAGTGTTAATGTCTGCACTACAGGAGAGCTTATTGTAGGAAAATGACATTTTAGCTTGCCGTGGACTTCACTACACCTAGGATTTCCAAGCTGTCTCCAATCCAAGTCTAGGTCCGACATTGACTTCACAAGTATTGTGGAGCAAAAATCAGTTGTTTCCAAATGAGCAAATTTAAGATTATTTTGGTTATTTTGTTACTTTTTTAATGAGAAATAAACGTTTTTTTAAATATAATACGGTTGATTAGCGGTGAATGGCGCGCTAAAGAAGCCTGTGATTGAAGAATTGTTTGCAAGAATCCTATGAGTTGGAATGAAAATGCAAAGAAAACAACCAAATCGCAATCTCTGAACAGTCGCTTCACTGACAGACAATGCTCGCAAAATATGTATTCATTTCAAAGAGCAAAACAAATCTAAAAATCCAAATAAATCCAAATATTGGACATCATATTGGACTAATCGGGTGCTGTCACTTCGAATCCTTACTCCACGGCATCACTCTCGCCGCAATTGACTTCTTCGGTGTGACCGACGAGATGGAAGTCGTCGAATTCGGACTCGCAACGAACAAAGGAACCTTACCCTTGCGCACTGCGTCGAAAATGCGCTCGCGAAGGACCCTAAACTACGATTAGCCAAAAACTCAAATATTTACTCACGAATTGACACAAAGCAGAGCAGTTGCGTGAAGTCCGCATTCCATGATCCAGTGGAAGTTGGCGCCAACCCAGGTGTACGGGGAGTCGGGGAGGACGTCCGCTCCAAACTGGTAAATCGAGAAAAGGAGGGCTTCGTCGATGAACGTCACAATTGCCATGATGAGTAGCCGGATCTCGCGGGAATTCGCTGATTTTTGCTGAAATTTAAGGAATTTTGCTATCAAGATTACGGTAGCCGCATTACCATGTAGAAGATCTTGCAGCAAATGATCAAATACGATATCAGGGACAGTGCAAATGAGGGAACGATGATCAGACGCTCTGAGAGGGTCAACAGCGGCTTCAGAGGTAACTTGTCGTAATCCCAGATGAGATCCGAGATGAAGAATCGAAGCGCCGCGTTTGGCGTCATCAGGACGACGAAGAAGTAAACACCACACATCCAGCTGAAGATGATGAGCACCTGAATACCGTAATTTAGAATTGGATTACGATCTAGAACGATAGACTAACGATTGTTGGTTTAATTGCTTTAAATTCCTTGATGATCGGAACGTTTACAAAGATGGCGAGGCGATTTAGGGCCAGAGAGAAGGTGAGCACGTTTACCGTACACCAGCCGAGCTGGGCGCAGGCGCCAAGGATCTGGAAATTGCGAATTTAGAGTAATACGACCTTCAACACTGACCTTATCAAGCCACGAGAAGAAATTGGTGTCAGCTATGGCCATTATGCCTCCAACAGCGTGGACGATCAGCTGAATTGAGGCCGCCATCAAGATGTTCATGATGATCACGTAACTCGCGGTGCTCCGCAACTTTTTCGACGTTATTATGGACTGCAATACCATATATTACAGTAAGCTACGCTAGAGGAAGCCTACCGTCATCACAACTACCGTAATCACGAACAGAGTGGTGGATACGAGAAAGTAGATTGATCCAGTGGCAATCCGGACACTCGACGGAATGCCCGTGTCGCTCATCTCTGTAAAACTACCGTAATCTTCAGCGCTCTAGGTAATGTAGTTGTGGCTAGGTGTGCACAGACGCGCAAAAACAAAATGCGAGTTTTGAATAAATGAGTCGCTTGACTCAGGTCTTTGTTATGGTAGTAAATGGAATAATTGAGGCGACAGCGACTTGCAGGCGTCTCCGAAAACAAGAAGTGGCGTTTTACGTTGTAATTTGCTATTCAGCGGGGCGAGTGTTTACGGTAAGCGGTGATCGAAAATTCACGGAAACGGGGAGCAATCACATTGGTCATGTGCATTTGCGTAGGATTTTCGAGAAGCGGAGGTGAATTCACAAACAAAAAGGCGGATTTGTTCAAGATCTAGAAGATGATTGTATGAAAACAGCAAAACGGTATAAACTTTAAGAAAACAGCTGAACGGACGCTTCGTAAACACTGCAATGAGTCAAAGTTTGCAATTAAAGCGGTTAATCTAATGCAGTTTTGCTTGAAATCGAAAACAATTGCAGGTCAGTCCTATTCATAACATATTTACGCAATCTACGGTCGTACGGTCGACGGTCAAACTACGGTCGAACCATGCTAAACGCGGTCTCGTTACATCTAGCAAGTCAACCATCGTTGGGCCTAGCTAGTTCTTGGGAGGAGAAATGATTTAAGTCGCCCAAGGGAGGCTAAAATGGCAGATACCGCTCCTTTTAGGCACAAAAGGTTGCTAAAACGCGCGTTATTTTAATTTTTACACCCACGTGTGTCGCAATCGCTCAGCTTTCGATAAAAACAAGCTTTGCTCTTCATAGTGGCAATAACAAGAATGCTAGCTTCTCTAAAGATGCCTTTATAGGTCACGGGGGTGGTCTGGATTGATGCCGTCAATAGACGGTAATGCTAACGACACGTCTGCAGTTGCGTCTCTGATAAAAAAAAACAAGAATTCAATCTTTTTTCATAGAAATAAGCTTGGGTTAGTGTCCACGAAAATTACTACTAAATTACTACGGTAACACTAAGCAGTTGGCATTAAGACATTAAGTAAGCACTAATTGGTCGAATAAGCGCTAGCAGACCTCTAATCAAGACTTTCAGGCCTTTGACCACTCAAACTAGAATGCTTACGCTGTAATGCGTCATACTTTATTACTCATTTGTCAACTGAAGCACCTGCTTGTGTTAACAGTCATAACAATCGGCGTATTTCAACAAAGAATGAATAATTGATTGGATGAACAGCACCAACTGAACGATACTGAAGCATAGAATCACAAATCCGGCCAGGTGTGATTGTGAAAGAAGTGAAAAATTCAAATATTGCATTCAGCGTATTGCATTTGCATTCATTCGTCATTTGTGAAGCACAGCGACGCTCATTTCATTGTCTGGGGACTTTAGACACATACAGTAAACACACATACAGTAACCCTCTACAAGCGCACTTTCATTTGAGGTCATTCCAAACGCTCAACACATTTTTTAGAATTTTATTTCGAAAAATGTGTCCTTTACAATTGAAAGTTCTGTCCGTTACAAACTAGAATCAGATCTTCAGTGAGAACAATGCAGACCTGTTGAATCATTGAATTTTACGTTCTTTAATGTACTTTTTTATGATTGATCTGTCCGCTGAGGGCGTATTAATGATTGATGGGCGCCAGGTTACAATCTACACGCGCGTGATTTCGTTGTTTTCGCATTCGCCATCTGTGAACTTCACGTCATTTGAACACAAAAGGTCAGATGCGTCTTCTAACAACAGAATCTAAAAATCTGTCTCTCTCAAAACCCAAATCAGATCACTACAAAAAGCTCGGATTGGACTAGTCGACATTGATGTCATCGATCAAACCAGAAAAAATTAAACCAAAAGACCGCTACTGCGCGATCAACTCTTACTTACTGACAGTAATCCTAGATTGATGCTGTTGATACAAGTGTTTCCTCCTTCTGTTCATAGTGCATCCTTGTGACTTTCAAGTGCATCCACAAGGCAGACTAGTCTTCCCGGACTCAAGGCAAAGAGTCCATCTTATCAACTTTTCATCAAATGCACGTTTATAGTCCGGTCCTGACAACGAACCGAAGTGCTTTTGTACTAGGAAAACAGCGCTCAAGGTCGTTCAGTCTGTATAAAATGGTCGCCGAATGGACTAAACTCCACAGACTGAGAGCCCGATGGCTGCTTCCGCCGCATCGTCATCTATGAAAATGGCCGCTCGGTGCGGCGCCAACGCCCATTCCAGTAACATCGTTTGCCGCGCGGCGACTCCGGCGGACGCTAACGGTCTTCTCGCGTTTGTCGCCAAATTCGTTGCGCCAAATTCCGTTGTTTGCAGGGTGAGCGTTTGCAGGCAGCGATGAGTGATTTCAATTAGTGATTTAAGGCATTCGGGTTCAGCCCTCAAGACTCCGAGTCGCTCTACAGCCCGGTCATCCTTGCCGCCCTCCCCGACGGGCATTCCTCGATTGCTGTTGACGAGTCGACCGGCGAGGTTCTCGGCTACGGTATCGCGAGTCGATGGTATCGCGATGCTGAGCGGAATCCGCGCTTTTGCACTTCCGGTTTGACTGAAAAGGCGAAGATTTTCGGTAAGACCACTCTCTATAGCACTCGGTAACCTCCAGCGCTGTTCAGCGGAATGCAAAGAACGTCTTCGCAACAAATTCTGGCTCCTCAGTCCACCGGAAATCACGTGCGTCCTCCGTGGTGAAGCTTCCTGCATTCGTCCCGACTACCGACGAATGGGAATCGCGCGACAACTCTTTGACATTCCGATCAAAGACCCCGAGTGCGCTGGAACGCTCAGCGTAACGTCAAACTACGCTAGCCAGTGTTTAACTGCAAAAATGGGCTATGTGACGTTGGCGGAGCTGGACTACGCGTCGTTTTTTGCCGAGAACGGAATGATATTCGAGGGCGCATTCGATGATGAACGGACGACGAAGGCGCTTTTGGAGTTTAAACCGGTTGATAATCGATGGATCACGCCGGTGGTCGCGAAAAGTTGATTACATTTTGATAATTAAGCTACATCTGGTGAGGATATGACTGTATCAGCTGATTTGGTTCACTTGTATATACTTTTTGGTTTTGTATAAATTTTGAGAGATTTGTTTGCTTTTAACCGTTAAAGGAGCTGTCAGATGGGCGATTTTGTGCCAGGTATCACCGGTTTCGAGACTTGAACGCCTTTCAGATCACATATTTTTACTTATGGAAGCATCAAGTAGGCGACTTTGAGCCTAAAACTGAGAGTGAAAGTTTTAAGTCAATTTTCAATTTTCGTTTTCAACGCACCAAAAACAAAAAACACGTCAAATAGAAATTAGCTCCTGCCATTTGCTGAAAATTCCGTTATTTTGGCCTCCCAAAGGTCAAATTCTTAGACCAAATAACTCGTTTCTTACTTTCATTGTTGTTTTCGTCGTCTAGCCTTTTTTTCACCCTTTTAATCCGCTCTTTCAACGACCAAAAGACCAAATTACCCTATGCCTGACGTTTTTTAGTAATCCACGGATTACCTAGCGATGCGATGACAAAACTCCAACTGTCCTCACTTGCAATCAGTCACATATCGATCATGGTGCGACTGCTGTCTCTCCTGTTCACCATCTTCGTTGTCTCCACCGCGTTATCAACGTTTGCCGAAGGCTCTGCACGTAGAGCGCCTCGTTTTCTAATGGACGAAATCTCTAAATTTGGATGGCGGAATGATATTTTCCTAAAACGAGATCCTGAGCAGATTATGGTAAAACCAATTGTAGCTCACAACATGCCAATATAAATCAATAATTCAGGACATCCCAAGAGATCTCTCTGCAAAACGTGGTTTACATTGCACGCCTAGAGGATGCTGGAAGAATGTGCGTTGACCGAGTGCTTAGGATTTTATTTATTTGTATTTCCAGGCATTGCTGTCGCCACTTGATCTCGACTACGAATGACGCCGTTTTCTGTCATTGCAGTGATAAAGCAAGGCTTCATTTGAGAGTCAAACCTTTAGTGGTTGATGAATCTTGTTGATTCAAGAATAAATTTGACCAATTTTGCATAAATATGTTCCATGACAGGCAGGCTAACGCCCTTGCTCATATTAAGCAAAAAAAATGCAAAACTCAGCTCATTTCACACCAATGCATCCATTAGTTGATCCAGCGATCCTCTGACCCTCATTTACCAAAAGAAACGGTGGGATTTTGGTTTGTTCCGGTGGGCGAGGGTCAGAGGATCGTTCTCGAAATTCAACTGCTCTATGCCACGGAAGGATAGTTTAGGGGTGAACGGAGAAGCAATGGTCCAGTCGATGAAGGAGCTGAAATCTTTGCGGACCAGTCGAGTTTGATGAATACAAGTCAATCAAACTGGCTGAAGTTCCAAGGTGACAATCGTCCCTACTAGTCGACAAAGAGCTGGTGGTCTACGTGACGAATCCTTGGCCGATCGGGTAATACTCCTGGTGAAGAGGATGCTGATTGACAAAACTAATGAGAGGTGTCGAATGCTCGTCGCTGGCTGGGTTGGTTGGATAATACTTTATTGGACGGGCGATCTCGCGATCGCGCCGCCGATGAGTCAACAAATAATCACATGCCGCGCATATTATTTCGTCATCATTGCACCCACTAGTTTATCCAGCGATTCAACGTACACAAACGTCATTCCCTCCTAAATTCCCACATGCTTTAGCATCAATCCAAACAGGAGAGAAACTCACCTTCACCTCCTTTGCTACGTGGCACTGCACGTCATCGCGGTTTCCTTTTGATAGAACCATTCGTCGAATTCCTGCTCTGTGAGCGGCGTAGGACTTTGCGTAGACTCCACCAATTGGCAGAATTCGTCCAGAGAGAGTGATTTCTCCGCTTGTAGCCGAGTCGCACCTAACGCGTCGATTCGTGAAGAGCGAAAATATCGAGAGAAACGTTGCACAGCCGCTCGAAAGGCCATCAGAGCGTGGATAATCAATGGTGAGCTTCTTCTAAAAAACAAAGAAAATTTCTGCGAGTATAAACTTGGTCAACTTGCCCGTAGCCTCTCACTTGGAATACGGTAGCAATTTGCGCAGTAATTTTTGACAATTTGAATCATTTCATTTCTTTTCATAGTTTCGTGGACGACGCAATTTCGTTTTGAGAACTGCGATTGTAAGTAGTTCACAACCCCTATTTCCATGCCCCTCGTACTAAGCAATATCACACCGCCCACGGGCATCTGGCGCTTTGTGCAATATTCCAATCGTCTTCTGTCCCATATGGAGTTTGTCAACTCGATTACCGGCTTAGGAACCGAGTAAGATTTTGCAAAATTTGGATCGGATTGCATTTGACCATCGATCGACTTGATCCAATTGTCGTAGCTTTGAAATCCAATTGTGAGACTGCTGTCGACGACATACCGTAGCGCCTCATCGCCGAACGAATGATTCTGCTCGCCCAGTCCAAATTTTGCAAAAATCGGAGGCAAAAGCGACTTTTGAATTACTTGGATCTTCTTCTCTGTAGAGATCAAGCAATCCATCACCCTTATGCGATCGTCTTTGTACAGGCCACTCAGCTCGATGAACATGACGTTTGACAGGTCAAAAGGCACTCCGATCCATTCGTCTACGACGGAACAACTCTTTCTGCGATTAATCAACTGCTCGACCATCCTTCTGGCCTTTTTGTCCTTGATTTTACACGTGTTCTCAAGGAGAATTACCGGGTTGCAGCATTTCGCTCTCTTCACCGCCGCCATTATCCGCCCCATCGATCGGGCTGAACCAAAAATGCCGCTATGCTTGGTTGCTTGTTTTTTGAAATGGACCTTCTCCACTGGTCTTCCCAAGAGGTTCTTGAGTAAATCGAGCGTTTTTCTATCAAGCGATTCTTGCACTCTGTAGAGACAAAGACTCGGAAAGACTGCGTTACAATTTTCCTGCTGCAGAATCGCATATTTAGCGCACTCTTTAACCGTTTCCATCGTGTTCTCATTCAAGTAACTGCGCTCTTCGTTCAGCAGTAATCTGGAAAATGTGAATGTAATTTCGATCACAGAACCACACCTTACTTTGCTTCGGCAATATTCGGTCGCGTCTCGCAGAAGACGCCCCACGGCAGATCCAAGATCTGCTCAAATCCCTCAAGAGTGTTCGATCTTCTCCGCCGGTTGAATTCGGCGATCAAGTCGTCTTTCTGGTTTTCGCTGACAGCAAGACTTGCGATCCTTTCAAAGATTGCATCGATGGATGTTTGGGTGTTCGGTAAATCCGCCATTTTGACTTTGAATAAACAGAGTTTTAAAAGAAAGATAGGGCGCGAATTGTTCCATTTTTTGCAAGCAGCAGAGTGAATAGAGACCGCAGAACTCACAACAAGCATTTAAATGGCTGAAAATGGCGTAAAACCGCGGCAAATCGCCTCATAGACGGCGAATATCAGCATTTTCGTCGAAACAGATGACCAATTTGTTCGTTATCCTCTTAAATGGCTTCAATTCATATATTATGAAATATGCTACTGTAGAAGCAAGCAAAAAGCGTTGAAATAAGCGGTGATCCATGAACAACTAAAAACAAGCGAGATCGTGCCATGAGTTGAATAAATGATTTTAGATAAAAAAAAATTGTTTTGTCTTTGGTGATAGCATCGCTATTGCAACTACAATAATGATGTGTTAACATAGTTAATCGAAACTTCACTGTCACACTTTTTTGAATGTATCAGTTCCTGGTCGTCAGACGACAAGACTGCTTGTGCTTGGCGCTTTTTGCAAAAAGAAGCTGTATTCAGTTATCGAAAATATTTACAAGCGTTTAAAAACGAGCATATGATTATTCGCCGGCATCTCGTGGACGTTGACCAGCTCCAGTCGGTGATGGAGAGCCTTCTAAACCGAACGTTTTAATATAGACATAGAACATGAGCTCGTTTACCTCCTTGAGATCATCAACATCACGAAGTCCCCATTCCGGGTTCTGTTCACGGAGTGAAGCGTCAAAATCCACGTTGCTCTGCGGTCGGCAGACTCCGTTGATCTTGTAGGGTCCATAAGTAATGAGGAGACCAGTTGCGCGTTTCAGAATTTGTCCTGCAGCAGAAAAGAGACCGTCGACAGCCGCATCTGAGCTAATATGGATCATGTTGATGTTGAGGACGACATCCACGTCGCTGGGAGAGAAATCTTCGGTCAGATTCCAGAAACCGGGCGGTTTGGTGATGTCGATGAAGAGCGGAGCGCGCAGGTTCGGTAACTAAACATGAATTTGCAATTTTCAGACAGAAATGCGACGCTTGCAATGTTGTCTGTGTCTGAAATGCACAAACAGACGTAGTATTAAACGTCATTTGTCTGATTCTCGAAAATAGACAGCGATTGCAACTTGTCTCAACTGAGAAACATTGCATACTTACGCGATATTGGTCGACATAAGCCACAATGCTGTGAATATTTCGCGGATTTCGTTCGCTCGGCTGAATAATCGCATTGGGATAGTGTTCAGCGATATGAAGAGCGTGCTGCCCAGTTCCAGAAGCAATTTCTAGAATCTGCAACCTCAAATTACTATTAGCCACACTACAAACATCCTCCATACCTTCTTTCCAGATGCTTGGTCCACGTACTGCTTGAATACATCGAGAATAGGGCTCTTGTTCCGTTCAGCGGCTGCGGCGACCAACATTGCAGAGGAGCGCCGTGCAGCAGAGTACAACGTTGCAGTGAGAAACGCCACAACGACGACGGCGTTCGCAGCCTTCGAAAATCAACCGGTTTATTCAAATCGATCATGGCGCGTTTAATCCCACAATTTCCAGAACCGCATTGACTGTAACGAGAGATCAAACCCGGAATGCTGTCTGCAGCTACAAGCGGAGCGCGTTTCAAGTCAACATTTATTGATACAACAAAAAATAAATTGTAACAACCGTAGACGACGTATATCCAGACAAGTTCAAACCACCGGGTGCGCAATTCGATATTACTGCTTCTCCTCAACGAGACCAGCCTTGATGAGCATGAGGTACGGCACTTCACCGTCCGCCTCATCACGGTACTCAACGATGGCGACCTGTCCTTCTCCGCGGCCTTCGGCCATGTTCTCACCTAGAACGCACAAAGATGAACAGGACACATACGCGGCGACTTACCGATGAAGAAAGCCAAGTTCTTGAAACGGTCCTTCGCCAAAAGTCCAGCAACCCAGGGTTGGATCTTCTTCTTGAATTCGGTGACATCGGCCTCGGCGCTTCCGCTCTTCTGCATGTGGTCGATGACCTTCTTCATGAATCCCTTGATGTACGACTTGAAGGTGGCGGTATCCTCGTAGCAGTTCATCTCGATGAGACGATGGTTGAGAACGAAGTCGATACCGCGCTCGACGTGCTCGTCGCTTCCATCATCGCCCTCCTCTTCGGCGGACGGGTTCGATCCGGCGAGCATGATTTCGCCTTCCTTGCGGACGACATGGCGTCCTTTGAATTCCCAGACGAGGCCATCGACGAGCTTCATGGGGAAAGAGTCAGAGCAGAGCTCATCCTCTGAAACGGAATCTCATTAGCCAATCGTAAGAAACAAGAATTTGATGCTAATTTCAGATTTTGAGTGTTTGAGTTTTCAAGTCAAAAACGTTAAAGTCAAGCGGAAACACGCTGTACGTAGTTGAAATCAGTTGAAAGCTCATTGATCCTCTTCCACAGTTAGACTCATCAAACGCCTATGCATACTTGTCCGCCGAAATGCGTTCAGGTGACCGACGAGCAAAACGCACATCGGCCGCCGAAACACAAAAGCAGCCAAGCACAAGGCGAAGGACTTAAGGCTGTGGTTGGGAGTAAAACCCGCTTAAGTCAAATAAGTCAAATGTTCTTACCGGTGAAGGCATCCTTGAAGATCAGCATGTTGAATGAAACCTGGAAATGCGAGAATTGAGTTACGGTACAAAACAATCAAGGTGAATGAGTAGTTCACTTCAAAACAGATAATAATTGGCTACGAACCAACGAGACAAATCATAGCAAATCAATAACCAACAATTTATTGTCAACAAGAACAAATTTCAACGAAATTAGTCGAAGAGACCGAGCCCGATGTCGGAGTCGCTCTCGGATTCCTCAGCGGGAGCGGCGGCGGCCGGGGCGGCGGCAGCCGGAGCAGCAGCGGCGGCGGGGGCGGCGGCCGCGGCGAACTTGGACGGATCGGCCAGGTATTCCTTGACCTTCTCGGCCTCCTTGAACGAAACTTCGGTCTCGGCAGCGATGGCCATGAGGTTCTTGAATCCGTTGGCGACGATGTGAGGAGCGGAGGCGAGCGTGGGGTGGTCGATGGCCAGAGAGATGGCGGCGACGTTGCGGACGCCCTCCAAGAAGCGGTTGCGGAGGTCCTCGGGGGTCATGTCCAGGACGGCCGGCGAGTAGACGGCTCCGTGGTCGTAGACCTGACGGACAACGAGACCGTACGAGAACGGTTGGATGTTCAACATGTTGAGGAGCGCCGACTCGGAGGCGCCGACCTTCTCTCCCTCGACGATGAGATGGACGTCACTGAGGATTTCGATGGTACCACGTGCGATCTTCGTGGGGATCTGGAGCGCCTGGAAGAACGAGGTCTTCTCGGGACCCATGCCGGTGTTCTGGGGAGGAAGCTTCACGTCGCAGGGAGCAATGGCGCCAGCCTTGGCAGGGGCACCCTGAAATTCAGTCATGAGCACGGATCGGTGGAGCGACGGGGACTCACACGCTTGTTCTCCAGGAGGGTGTTGCGGGTCTCGCCCAAGTCCTCGTGGGTGAACACAAAGCCGACGTTTCCGACGATGTGCGGAAGGAGCTTCTCGAGGTCGGGGTTCTTCTGGATGTGTCCGCGGATAGCCTTGCGGATCATGGTGTTCTTGCCCATCAGAATCTCGGCCTTGCCGCGCATGTGCGCGCGGATCTCCTGCATCTGCTTCGAGCCGACATTGTCGACGCCGACGAGAAGGCACTTGGGGTACTCCTCGAAGAGCTCGACGATGCGGACAAAGTAGTTGGCCTTCCAGGTGGATCTGTCTTCCTTGACCATCTTGTGGTTAAGTTAAAAGACGTTGATACCTGCAAGCAACGAGAACATGAGGTTAAGCCACGTGATCACGATTTAACGCGTTCAGGAGTAGCAGCCAGGACACAGGGCTAGTGGAATATTGCAGTGAACGAGTCAAATTCCGCTCAAACTATAGTTGCAGCGTTCTAAATAAGTTCAAAAGCGATGGTCGGGCAGCAGATCTCAACAAAATACAAAAATCAACTCAAATCGACAAGAAAACGAAGTAATACTGACTAACGAGAAGGACGCTTTCGCGAAATCGCAAGCGTCGCGCGAACTTTCGCACTTTCGTGTAGGCAAACTACGGTAGCTGCAAATCTCGTCTCGGTCAGGGTTTTTGAAGAAACAGGAATGCTCGCACTTTCATCGGTTCGGCCGATTTTCGGCGTCTCGCGCCCGATCGATTCGTAGCCCGCCAAGCGCGAAAAATCAAATTCTTTCCGCAAAATCGACATTTGCAGATTTGAATTTTTGTCGCTTTCGTTATTCTGACGGCTTACATACAATATTCCGCGCATTTGGCGATTGAAGACGACCAAAGACAATGACGTTTGGTGGCCTATTCTCTGTTGATTTCCCCCACCGTCAATGCGAAAAATAGCTTCTTCTTCTTCTGGTTTTCTTCAGTATTCAACCACGCTGATCGATCCGCCGTCTTATGGCAGTTGGCGATTGTGGTGAACTTGATATTTGCCGCTATTTAACGATTTAATTCCGATCAAATGGAAATCGACTGCATTATTAGTATTTCGCCTTTGAATCTGGTTTTTTGTGGTTTTCAAGTATTTCCTATGTTCGCAATTGAAATGCCAACGTTGGTTCGCATTGCTTAGCGCGAAAATGCATTTATTTGAACCGAATTGACGGAAAAAAGTGTGAAACATTGCGTGCATTGTAAACGTGTTTGCCGCGCGCCTAACATCGACGATCTGAGTAAACTTTCAAAACCGATCAAGTATTTCAGCCGATTTCACAACAACGTTATGTCGGAGGAAACCGACGGCGACCTTCCGAAAGAGGTCGTGACGGTACCGGAGGCTTCGAACGACTCCTTCGCCACTTCCATCGTAACGATCGAACCACCGGTCATCAGCGGCGAAGAGACGAACACTTCGGGCGGTGATGTGGACACCGAGGAGGGAACAGAAGCTGCCGACGACATTGACGACGAGGAGATCGAAGAGGAAGATGAGGATGACGAGCAGGAGGACGAGGAAGAGGAGGACGAAGAAGGCGATGATGAAGTAGACGAGGACGTTGTCGGCGAAGAGGAGCCGGCGAAGTTGATTCCTCCAGTCGACCCCGAGCAACTCTACTCATCGCCCGTCTACGCACAGATTTGCTCGTTTTTCACCCGATTCTGCGTCACTCTGGGAATGAAGGCGGTGGACTTTGATCGCATCGAACGAATGTTCTGCGTTTTTGAAGGCGGCAAAGGTACATCTAATATCAAAAATCTTTTTAAAAAACCTGAAATTTTAAGTAAATCGAGACCTCGTTGACCTTCACATCACCCTTCTACGTAAGATCAGCATGAAGGGAGCGCGGATGGACCGGTGGGAGATGTTCCTGCGCAAGTATTGCACGATGATCCCCGCGTTGGAGGACGAAACCAGACAGCTTGAGCGGCTGGGCTACATTGAGCTCCCTCTGGAGACAAAGCTGACAATTCTGAACACGCTCTGCTGCTCTCAATTTGATCGAAACATTAAATTGCGTGAAAATGTAAGCAAAACCGTCATCTCATCGTCTAAAAGTCCTTATTAGATCTTCAATACGTACAACGCGTTTGAGCTTCGAATGCTGCCAATCGGGTGCGACAAAAACAGTTTAAATTACTACTATCAGCAGGATTCATCGCTGAATGTTCGCGTTTATACGGAGGAACCAGACGATGAATCAGGAGGAACCTGGAAGATCGTTGTTAGGTATGAAAAACCAAAAAAAACCAAAATTTTACTTTTGTTTCTCTAGATCTGTGCCAGAGTTGTTCCGTCTCATAATCGCTTTGAAAAAGAGTGACTTTGGATTAGAGGCCGCAGAAGACGATTCCGAAGAAACAGTCAAAAAGGAGAGCGCAGAGGGAGAGGAGAATGGACCTCCACCTGCAGAGGAGTCTATTCCTATGCCAACTCTCGCAGAGGGAACTGATCTCAAAACCGCGTTTGCAAAAAGTTGCAAGAAAGGAATGTTCGTTGATTTCTATCAGGATGAGTCGGCGCTCAATAAGGTTGGAAACCTCAGTAAATGAGGAGTTATTTGATGATTGAAATATTGCAGAAAAAGAACGAGCGACTCGAAAAGAAGCAGCTGAAAGAGGCGAAGACCGTTTCTGTTGAACGAACGGTGAGAGCGAAAACAGAGCCTGTTGAAGAGGAGGATGAGGAGACCGTTGAAGTTAAGAAGGAGGAAGATGGTCAAGAGAAGGAAGCAACTCCAAAGGAATCGACGCCGCTGCTCGACGAGGAGGCGCTTCACGAACTTGAAGATGTGAGTGAAATTTGGAAATTCTAGACTAAGCAACACTCGTGTTGGATTTGACGATGCTGAGACGCTAATATGAGCTCAATGTGCTGTCTGAACTGAACCGGGCGACTGAAATCTGAGAATCCAAAAAAATTCAACTCATTTTCAGTCGTTTAGAGACACTTTTGAACTGGCAACATTGCAGATGGATGTCTATAACGTGCTGTCTATAGCTCAAGCTGTTGTGTCTGCAGCTTTGTAGCAGCTTGAGCATAGACAACCGTTCCCTCGTTCAACACCTCAACCACCAGTAGAACGTTAACAAACCAATCACTTAATTTCAGTTCGACGGCCGGCGCCGCATCCTCCCTCGCAGAAGCGCCCGCAGTTGCGCACTCAAAATGCTCACCGCTTCCGCCAGAAAACCGCCAAAGCCGCGCAGTCAAACCGAAACTCCAAAGAAGGAATCGCATGCGCACTCAGAAGACGACCAGCAAGACGACAACGACGATGAATTCGAAGACGACGGAAGCGACGATCTCCGCTCGTCCGACGACGAATTTATGCCAAAGTCGGCGAAGCGCGCGTTGAGGAAACGCCGAGTGCGGAATACGAACGGCGACACTCCGAAGAAGGTGGTGAAGAAGAAGAAACTGAAACAGACGATCGTCTTCGAGGAGTCTGATGACTCGGACGTCGAGGAACAGGAGCAGAAAGAGCGGAAGAAGGCGACGGACAAATCGCTCTGCTTAAAGTGCAAAAAGGCGAACAAACCCGAAGTTCTCCTTCTGTGCGACATGTGCGATGACGCGTGCCACACGTTCTGTCTGCGACCGCCGCTTTGGTACGTTCCCGACGACGACTGGTTCTGTCCGAAGTGCAACCATCGGACGCTTGTCGACAAGCTCACCTTCGTCTACCATCTGCTGCGCGAGGAGCTCGTGAAGAAGGAAGAGGAGGACAAGTTGAAGGCAATTGCGGCGGAGAAGCTGAAGCGCGAAATGGAGTACATTGGCATCTCGTTGAACAACGCGATTCCGCCGCGTTCCGGAGGCGGTCGTCCTGTCGCAAAGCCGAAATCTGAGTCGGAAGAGGAGTCGGACGAGGAGCCCGATGATGGACAGCGAAAGTCAAAGAAAAAGGCGCTCAAGTAAGTCAGCCGCTACCGTAATCTTACAGTAATACGCGTTGTTTTAGACGCGTAATGCGACAAAAACCGAGCAGGCCGCCTCCCGCCGCTTACTACGGTCCAATCGTTACGATCGCTGAAGGCAGATCGCGTCGAAAAGTCACAAAAGTCGACTACAAGTTTGGCGACTATGACAATCTCATTCAGGAGGCAATGGAGGATGAAGACACTGGAACTGTGCCACGACCAGAGGCTGGTATGTCTTCTACGTGTACGTGTTGTCATGACTCTAACTCGTTGTTTGGCATTTCTCTCTCCTCTTGCAATTTCGGTGTTTTAAACTCGATTTTTCAGATGCGCGACCACAAGGAGGAGTTGGCAACAAGGATATGGCGAACATCATTAACGCGGAGAAGAAGCGAAAGGCAGAGGCAGCTGGTCAGCAGGAAAGCGACGAAGAGAAGCCGAAACCAAAGAAGCCACGGCCTCACCAGCATCACCATCGAAAGCTGACTGATTTGAACGACGATGACGCTTCGGATTCAGAATCGGATGAATATCAGGCGAGCGAGTAAGTTTTTTCCGTCTTGATAGCTTTCAATTTCATCTACAAAAATAGCTTACTAGGGTTTTCTATTTTGTCCCAGAAATGCTCCAACTTGGCCTAAGTCACCCTCGCTTTTGGTCATTTGTTATACCTAACATTAAAGATTTTTGTCAAACCAAAAAAATCGACGATTATCGTCATCTAACTCATCTTATTTCAGAGGATCCGTCAAAGCGGCCGATGACGACTCGGACGAATACATCCCATCCGATGAGGCTCGTCGCTTGCGCTCAGGCGGAGGTCGACTGGTTCGCAGTAAAAGCATGGACGATTTTGTGGTCTCGGACTCGGACAGCGACTACGATCCTTCGTCAAAGAAGAAAAAGGGCGGAAAGAAGAAGCCAATGCCGAAGAAGAAAGCGAAGAAAGGAAAGCGGCGCTACGAGGAATCGTCGACCGAGGAAGAGGAGGAGGACGAGGATGACGAAGTCGAGTATCAGAGCGAGGCGAGCAGCAGTGACGACAATCGCAAGAAGAAGCGCAAGGCTGCGGCGGAGAGCAAATGGGCGCCCGCGAAGAGCTCGAGTGAGGACGAACTCGAAGTGGACGAGGACGTGGAGGATAATAACGTCGAGCGCACGTCCACAGGTCGTCCTCTCAGACAGGCCGTCAAGACCAAAATAATCGCTTCGGACTCCGAGGACGCGGAGGACGAAGAGGAGGAAGAAGACGTGCCGAAGAAGGATGAACGGCCTGTTGGCGCGTTGACAAGGGTGCGCCACAAATCGGACGAGGATGATTTCAATCCGGAAGAAGAAACGGAGGAGGACGACGAAGAAGACGAGGAGGAAATCGAAGCGGAAGCTTCAATGGTGAAAATCAAAAGAGTCGGCGATAAGTCGCCTGAGGAGGAGAAAAACGAGAAGAAAGTTTCTGAAGCTCCGAAAGTCGAAGTTAAGCCGAAGAAGGCCGAGAACGCCGCTCCTCGTGTTGCTGGTAACCCGCTTTTCCTCTCTTTTTCGTGCTAATCTCTCAAATTTAGAACCACCAAAGCCCAAGAAGCCACCAACACCGACTTCTGCTCCTCCGCAAAACGGCGCTCCTCCTCACCCAATCCCTGCAGCAAAGGCCTCTCCAGCTCGTCGACCTTCCGCTGGCACCATTAAGCCTCCTCCTCCCGTTTCAACTCCGCCAGTTACCGTACCAACTCCTGCTGCTGCTGCAGCCAAACCTGTCGTCGCCACACGACCACCACATAGCTTTAACATTCCGCCTTCCACTTCTGCCGGTGCCTTCGCTCCCCCGCCACAAGGAGCCCCTCATATGCCAAGACATCCTATTTCCATGTACCAGCAATCGCCACAGCCGCCGCCAATGCATCCTTCGCCCTACCATATGCCGCCGCACCCCTACGGCGGCTACTATCCGCAGCATCCAGGAGTTCGTTACGCAGTGCCGCAGCCCTACATGCCGGTGAGCTATGCGGCGCCGGAGAACGCGTGGTACGGTCATCAGGCTCCACCGTCGGCTGACATCTACGGCGTTCAGTAAGCGACTATCAAAACTCCTTTATTTGAAGCTTCTCTTTGCAGATATCGAGCTCCTGTTGTAACGCAGCCTCCCGTGAAAGTGGAGGATCCGAACGCCGACCAACAAGGCGGAGCGAATAACGGCAATTCGGCCGACAACGAGAGTTTGGGACATGCTTTAGCCGGAGCGATGCACTCCGATCTTATGTGAATTTACGCGTCTTTTTTTGCATTCAAAATTGAATCCGTTTGTCATAATACCGTTTTTTGGAATCATCCCTTTGTACATAGAGCACCAATTGATGATCTTGAATCTTCTATTTATTCTATTTTTGAATGTAAATAAACATTCTGTGCACTTTTATGGTCGTAATTTTCAAGGACTGGGCGAGTTCCCAGTGGAGAGTAAGGGGAACGGGAAGGACGAAACTTTGATATTTTCGGTGCCTTTTCTCAGTTCATTCCTTGTTGTAGCTACCTGTGTTGTGTGCCACTGTCATCTTCGTCAAGTCAATAACCAACAGTTTATTGTCAACAAGAACAAATTTCAACGAAATTAGTCGAAGAGACCGAGTCCGATGTCGGAGTCGCTCTCGGATTCCTCCGCGGGAGCGGCGGCGGCCGGGGCGGCGGCAGCCGGAGCAGCAGCGGCGGCGGGGGCGGCGGCCGCGGCGAACTTGGACGGATCGGCCAGGTATTCCTTGACCTTCTCGGCCTCCTTGAACGAAACTTCGGTCTCGGCGGCGATGGCCATGAGGTTCTTGAATCCGTTGGCGACGATGTGAGGAGCGGAGGCGAGAGTGGGGTGGTCGATGGCCAGAGAGATGGCGGCGACGTTGCGGACGCCCTCCAAGAAGCGGTTGCGGAGGTCCTCGGGGGTCATGTCCAGGACGGCCGGCGAGTAGACGGCTCCGTGGTCGTAGACCTGACGGACGACGAGACCGTACGAGAACGGTTGGATGTTCAACATGTTGAGGAGCGCCGACTCGGAGGCGCCGACCTTCTCTCCCTCGACGATGAGATGGACGTCACTGAGGATTTCGATGGTACCACGGGCGATCTTCGTGGGGATCTGGAGCGCCTGGAAGAACGAGGTCTTCTCGGGACCCATGCCGGTGTTCTGGGGAGGAAGCTTCACGTCGCAGGGAGCAATGGCGCCAGCCTTGGCAGGGGCACCCTGAAATGCAGCCATGAGCACGGATAGGTGGAGCGGCGGGGACTCACACGCTTGTTCTCCAGGAGGGTGTTGCGGGTCTCGCCCAAGTCCTCGTGGGTGAACACAAAGCCGACGTTTCCGACGATGTGCGGAAGGAGCTTCTCGAGGTCGGGGTTCTTCTGGATGTGTCCGCGGATAGCCTTGCGGATCATGGTGTTCTTGCCCATCAGAATCTCGGCCTTGCCGCGCATGTGCGCGCGGATCTCCTGCATCTGCTTCGAGCCGACATTGTCGACGCCGACGAGAAGGCACTTGGGGTACTCCTCGAAGAGCTCAACGATGCGGACAAAGTAGTTGGCCTTCCAGGTGGATCTGTCTTCCTTGACCATCTTGTGGTTAAGTTAAAAGACGTTGATACCTGCAAGCAACGAGAACATGAGGTTAAGCCACGTGAATAGGATTTAACGCGTCGAAAACTAAGAAACAGGGCGAGTGAAATGCAGCTAACGAAGCAAATTGTGGCTTAAGTTTCCAATGAACAGGCAGAATCCGACAATATGGGGGTAAAGTAACAGCAAAGTAAAAGAAACGTGTCAACCCGTACATTAATTAGATCTCAACATCAATCTCAGAACACTAGCTCCAAAAGTCAGCGCTTCGTCCACAAAATACGGTAGTTCATATCTGTTTTCCACTCGAGACCCATGAGAAAGCTAATCTCGCCTTCTAACAGTTTTTCAAAACACAAAATGTGGCGGGAATTAGACAAATCGTCAAATTAGACGTATCGTCAGCTTACGGACATTGAAAACACCGATCGCGAGCTTTCCCAGCGACGCAAAACGAGACCGCAAAGCTTAAAACTTCTCACGATGAAGCGAAGTGGAAACCACACCAGAAACCCAAAAAAATGAAACAAAACAATCTTTGAAAGTTAAGACAAACATTCCAATTTTAAGGAGAAAATAAGTAGTGGAGGCTGAGGAAGGGAGAGCTCGTTTAGATCACATCCAGTTAATCGATTACTCCATAAATCGGGCTTATATGCAAGATATCGGGGCTGAGTGTGAAATCGCGGGCGTGGTGTGATTTGCGCGGGTCACGACAGAAGTTGCACATAATTGTGGAGTTGCACATAATTGTGCAACACTTAGACCAGAAATACGGTAGAAAGAATTGAAGTAAACCTAGAATCAAATGCTTTGCAATCCGAAATTTCATTGTCGCACTTCCTTTCTAATCTTTTTTTTCTACTACTTTCATTTCTTTAAAAACCTAAAATTGCAAAATTTTTGACTAAAATAAATGAAAGGCGGTCTGAAGACGCCCGTTTGTTCTCGATGCACCGGAGGAATTGTAAGCAGGATGCGCATTTGTGTTGCTTACCATCGGATATTGTGGTCACTGCTTTGCCAGAGCCTTCCGGTCAAAAGATGTACGCAACGAACTATGTTTTAATCGTTGCGTTGCTGGTCTGAACGTAATTTTGCAAGGTGAAAAGTGAAGTTGTAGGAATTGGACGTGTGGTACTGTCCCCTACGTCGCTTCTTCTTTCTGTGTTCGACTTGATTGCTTGATTTTTGAACTTGCTCGACTCACATTAAAAAGCTATTGGGCCATGATTTAATTGAAATAACCGTACACCGCATCGTCTTTTGGTTCAACGTTCGCGAAGTCGGCATGCCGACTGTCACGAAGCAGCTCGTCGCTGAATTCCAATGCACTTTGATCTGAAGCGCTTCTGCATTACGCTTCAAACTCCAAAATTCGACGATTTGTGCACAAAAAGCGGCTGAAACACTACTGTATGCAATGGGTTCCTTCACCTCATAAATCATCTCATTTCACCAACAAAACGGTCGCCGTCGAATAATCTAATTTCCGTTATCAGATTCGCTCTCGGCCGCTGTGCAAACTTGAAGCACACACGTGAACCACTCGGAAGCCTATTCACTCACTACGGTTGGGAAAACGGCGATAACGTTGAAATTCCTGCCGCAATGCAGCACAGTGCAGCTAATTGGAACGATAAGGCCGATTGACGACACAAATCACAACAAAACGAGCATGAAATTCTGGCCTAGCAGTGCATACCTAACCCTCAAACAGCCGTGTTCAAAATCTTACTTTGTGCCCTCATAAACTGCTCGTAAATTAACAGCTCCGTAAATCGGTCTTCGCTGCTTCTGCTCTTGTGATCGCGATTACATGGTGCAACAGCGTCCTCGTCGTCGTCATCGTCATACTCTCGTCAAAGTGCTCCGCGAAAAACGGAAAAACTGATAAGACGGCGGCCTCCGACGTGTAAGCCGCTCTAATCGCTTGGCGCTAATCCTAATCCCCCCGATTACCTTCTACACCTACCGCCGCGTCTACCGTACTCTCCAGCGCGAGTCCGACAAGCCAGACAAGATCTCCGATAGCAAAGTTTAGCGGCCTTAATTAATCCAATTGAGAGAGTGCTTATCGCGTCGTCGTCGGTGCCTCAGATGCGCTCTTATCAGCGCTGGCGCCCCGGGCGTACCTACCTGGTGCTCCTGCTGCTGCTGCTGCTGCGCTTCGCTCCAAACGCGTCGCTCTCGGCGCAAGCGATAAGAGAGCTAAACCCATTAGAGTGGTGTTGCCGTTGGTTTCGACGTGTTCGATGATGATTTTTTAATTGGAGAAGCGATTTATTGCGTGAATTTGAGTGTAATTGTTATTTATTGGCTGTCGGTGAAGGTTTTTGGGTTGAAAGCGACCTCTCTCGATGTTTGAGGGGTTGTACGACTCTCGCTGGCGATCATGTAATCAATTAGGATGATTAGAGGACATGGAATCGTATAGTTTGCGTTGTTTGATGTAGCCAGATAGCTGAAAACATGCGGAATTTCGGGCTTTTGCGTAATAACTTGAATTTTTGAAATAAGCGATAGAACAACAAACAGCAAATGCCTAAAAACTGTAGTTTTTAAGAAGTAACGCAATCTGTGCGACGATAAATCATTTGAGATACCGTAGGCGAGATAAAAATTGTTTGGTGTTGGCATTTTTTGTCTTTTTTCTGCGTTAACTTGGTCTTAGTTGATCTCTTGATTCTTTCGCTTAGATATTCCTGTTTCATGAGTTCAAAAAGAGATTGGCTCAGTTTTTGGCCGTTAGCCGGCAAAATTTTAACTCGTGCTAGGCTATATTAGGCTCGAGAATCGCATTCCTGGGATGAAACATATATGTAACGCATTTGAGCACTTAGCAAGGCTTTGCGTCAGTCAAATAAAGAAAAAACTCAGACGACAGCACTGTATTGGACTCATTAATTTGAAATTCGGTTTGTTCCAGTACATAGTCCAATTGACACAAAATCTTGAAGAAAATGTTAAAATCTCGGCAGCTCAACTCACAAAGTAAGCTTCTGTGCGTGACTCTGTGCTTTCCTATCAAAAAGGGCGCAGTTTCCGTTCTCTCCTGCTGATAAGATGCACCAACGAGTCATTGAAAAAGGCTTAGATAGCGCAGGAAATGCGTAAATGCCGGTGCAGCTCTTTTGCTTCTCGTTTCGTTCTTTCGACACGGCGGCATTCCTGAGGCGTCAATTAGACTTTTTATTGCTTAGTTCGCGTCAATTTCACGGTCGAATACCGTATACCAAAAACCGTTCCAAGCATTCATTTTAGTTTGGGCGCAGAATGAAGATACAGCCGCGTCACGCGACCTACGTCGCGCTCGGCGTTGCCGTTCTTCTGCTCATCGCCGGCGCGGTGATGCTCGGAATCGGCGTCTCAAAGTTGAACAAAGCGAACGACAAGAAATGCGCGCCTGTGACGCCGCCCACGGCTCCACCGGGACAAACGCAAGCCAGCGAGGCTTATTTCCAGGCGCTGGTGCCCGGGGTGAGCGCGAACGGCCTGTCTACAAACTACCAGAATGCCAGTGACGCCGTTCGAAATACCGTAAGCCGGCCTTTCCAAGGCGAATTTCTCTAAAATCACGTTTTTTCCAGTTTTCTGCCGCCCTCTCTGACCCGAATCAGCCGCCTCCAGAGGTCACAATGTGAGTTGAATTTGAAGGTGATTTCACCAGCTCTTTAGCTTGCTCCTTGCGCCGTCGGTGTACGGTAATGGCTCGGCGGTGTGCTTTGCGTCGGCCGCCTATGCGCATGGAAAGCAGCCGGCGCTTGCGATGCTCCAGAGCCGATTGGCGAACGTCACGAATCATGTCTACACGCTCGGAAATTCCTCGTTTATGACAAACAAGGACAACTTCCAAGCGCTCTGCCAGAACAAAGACGTTCGTTTTGAGGTTTGAAATTCAGTTTTGACATGAATTGGCTTTAGGCGGTCAACTCTTGCTCCCCTACCGGCACCACTACGCACCACCCAACCGTTACAAGTACGCTCTCGTCGGTTGTAACGACGCCTACCGCACCCCAGACCACAGCTCCACCGAACATCTGCCCTACACCACGTAAAATTGAGATTTTAGGGTTAAAGTATGATTGAGTTTAGCTCCTCCGGTCTGCTCGGTGCCGCGAAACGTCCTCCTGATTGTGGACACGTCGAACGACATGCAGCAAAGCGAGTTCAACCAGATGCTCTCCTTCCTCAGTCACGATTTCGTCACCCAATGGCCGCTGAGCCAATTCAGCACCTGGGTTATTGGCTCGCCAACGGAGTTGACCGCACAGGCGAACGGATTCACCACCTACAGTAGCCTTCGCGCGCTGCAAGACATGATCCAAGTGAACGCAATCCACGATCCGAACACCGCGCCCGGAATAACGCAGTAAGTCGAGAAAATCACACTTTTGCCTGACTACCGTAGTAACTCAGCGCTCTCGTCTTCGCCGACCTCATGCTGAAAGGAAAGAGCGGAACGACCGTCATTCTTATCTCCGCTTCCTCCGACAAGGCCGACCTTCAAAAGGCGCTCAGCGCAGCGGCCGAGTTGAAGGCGCACAACCACACGATTATGACGTTGGCTCTCGGCGCGAAAGTTGATCGTGCCGACCTGGCAAAGCTCGCATCCCCGAAGAGCGTATTCAATTCGCAAAAGTTCGCGGCAGGAGCCCCTATGGGCAAATCGATGACCAAGGCAATCTGTCTGAACGGGCCTGGACCCGCGGTGACTACGGTAGCGCCTCCAACTATCCCTACCACACCATACACTGGACCTCCCACAACTACAACTCCGTATACTGGGCCACCCACGACGACTACACCGTACACTGGACCACCCACAACTACTAGTCCTGCCGGACCCGTTTGCGCACCCTGCACTCAGAAGTTGATCGTCGCGGTTGACGTCTCCTCTGACCTCTCGGCCGCCAACTATGCCAATCAACAGAACTTCATCACGAGCACGTTGATCGATCCCTCGTGGAAGAATTTCGACCAATTCGCGCTCGCTTCCTACGCCGGACACACGCAAACGGGGGCTTTTGGAGCGCTCCGCAGTCGAGCTGAAGTCGTTGGCTTCGTTAACAACACCTTCCAGGCCGCGGATTACTCTGAACTTCGACAGTACGGCGTTATCTATAATTGTGACCTAAGAATTCTGATTTAGGTTGGTGGACTCGATGTACAATCACTACGCTCCCTCCTTCGACGGCGTCCAGAAGATGACCGGAGTCATCTTCAGTGGCAATCAGAAGGCAGCGGACATTCAATCGGCTGTCGCCTCCGCCAAGATCCTCCAGCATTTCATGAATATCGTGATTGTTGCTCTGCCCAACGCGGATCCAAGCCTCTCGCAGCTCGGAACTGTTGTGTCATGGAGTAATCCGTCTAGTGCTAATGGATTTGGCGCGCTGAATAGCCAAATTTTGGCTACAGCTGGCCTTAACTGTAATTGCCAAGGAGGAACTACAAAGCCAATTGGAACGACGACCACAACAGCACCGTATACTGGACCACCCACAACTACAACTCCGTATACTGGACCACCCACAACTACAACTCCGTATACTGGACCACCCACGACGACTACACCGTACACTGGGCCGCCAACCACAACCAGCCCCGCCGGACCTGTCTGCGCACCTTGCACTCAGAAGCTAATCGTCGTTGTTGACGTCTCCTCTGACCTTTCGGCCGCCAACTACGCCAATCAACAGAACTTCATTACCAGCACGCTGATCGATCCAACTTGGAAGAATTTCGACCAATTCGCGCTCGCTTCCTACGCAGGACACACGCAAACCGGCGCTTTTGGAGCGCTCCGCAGCAGAGCTGAAGTGATTGGATTCGTTAACAACACCTTCCAGGCAGCTGATTATTCTGAACTCAGACAGTTAAGCCCCGTTTTGTAATTTAATCTAAAAATTCTGATTTAGGTTGTTGGACTCGATGTACAATCACTACGCTCCCTACTTTGACGGCGTGCAGAAGATGACCGGAGTCATCTTCAGCGGAAATCAGAAGGCAGCGGACATTCAATCGGCTGTCGCCACCGCCAAGATCCTCCAGCATTTCATGAATATCGTGATCGTTGCTCTGCCCAACGCGGATCCCAGTCTGTCACAGCTCGGAACTGTTGTGTCATGGAGTAATCCGTCTAGTGCTAATGGATTTGGCGCGCTGAATAGCCAAATTTTGGCTACAGCTGGCCTTAACTGTAATTGCCAAGGAGGAACTACAAAGCCAATTGGAACGACGACCACAACAGCACCGTATACTGGACCACCCACAACTACAACTCCGTATACTGGACCACCCACGACGACTACACCGTACACTGGACCACCCACAACTACTAGTCCTGCCGGACCCGTTTGCGCACCCTGCACCCAAAAGCTGATTGTCGTCCTCGACGTTTCCGGGGATCTCTCGACCGACAACTACGCCGCCCAACAAGAGTTCATCATCTCCACGTTGGTCAATCCGAGCTGGAAGAACTTTGATCAGTTCTCCTTGACGAGCTACGCTGCGCACACCCAAGTGGGCGCTTTCGGATCGCTGCGCAGCAGAGCTGAAGTCACTGGCGCTGTAAAGAACACCCAACAGAGCGCGGATTTCTCAGAACTGCGACAGTAAGCGCCTGGCTAGCATTTCGATCTCTCAACTCTGCTTTAAGGCTCCTGGATTCGATGTACGAGCACTACTACCCCTACTATCAGGCCGACAAGAAGACAAAGATGACCGCGGTCATTTTCACAGGAAACGCGAGCGCCACGGACGTCCAGCTCTCTATTGACTCGGCCAGAAAGCTGCAGACAATCGTGAATTTCGTGTTTGTGGCTCCCACCGCTCCTCTGCTGATCGAGAAGCTCGGACGCGTCATTCCGTGGTACGATCCGTGGAATTCGAACAACTACGGCGATCTGTACAACTTGATCATGCAATCCACCGGTCTCAACTGCAACTGCCAAGCTACAACGCCCGTTCCTGCGACCACGACAACGCCAGTTGGAGGTGTGACAACGACTCCAACGCCAGGACAAACCACGACAAAGCCATCTGCACCCGCCTGTGCTCCGTGCGCTCAGAAGCTCGCTGTAGTCGTCGATGTGTCGAGTGATCTCTCGGCCGCCAACTACGCCAATCAACAGAATTTCATCACGAGCACGTTGATCGATCCAACTTGGAAGAATTTCGATCAATTCTCGTTGACCACCTACGCTGCCAGCTCTCAAGTGAGCGCTTTTGGAGTGCTCCGCAGCAGAGCTGAAGTCATTGGCTTCGTCAAGAACACCTTCCAGACCGCGCAATATTCCGAACTCCGCCAGTATGAGATGTGAATTAAGCTAAAGGATAACTTAAAATGCAATTTAGATTGATGGACTCAATGCGCCAGCACTACGGATACTACTCTCCCGCTCCAATGACCGCAGTCATCTTTACTGGAAGCGCAAACGCGACTGATATTCAGGCGGCGCTCAATTCTTCCGTCAGCCTCGCTCACATCATGAAATTCGTCATTGTCACTTTGCCGAACGCTGATCCAAGCATCTCGAAACTCGGCGCCGTCGTTCCATGGAGCAATCCTGCGGATTCGAACGGATTCGGTGCGCTGAATAGTCAGATTCTCGCGGCCGCTGGCATGGATTGCAAATGCCAAGGAACTCCGGGAACTACGACTCCAACGCCTACGACCACACCTTCCGGGGGAGTCACTACGACCACCCCTGTCGGTCAAACGACGACCACGCCAGCTGGAGCTGTTACCACCACTACAGCACCATCAATCACGCCAATTCCATCTGGGCCTGCATGCGCACCTTGCACCAATCAGCTCGCAGTGGCCATCGACATCTCCTCCGACATCTCGGCCGCTGACTACGCGAACCAACAGAATTTCATCACCTCCACGTTGGTTGACCCAAAATGGATCAATTTCGATCGCTTCTCGCTCACCACCTACGCTGACCATTCAGAAGTTAACGCTTTTGGAGTGCTCCACAGTAGAGCCGATGTGATTGGCTACGTGAACAACACCTTCCAAGCGACCTCTTATTCTGAACTTCGACAGTAAGTCAACGGTCCTGCAGAGATGATAGAGTGAGAATTTGTCTTTAGACTAATGGAAACGATGTACCAGAATTATCACTCGTCATTCAACGGCGTCCAAAAGTTGACCGGAATCGTCTTCAGCGGCAGTCAGAGAGCCGAGGACATTCTCGAAGCGGTTGACTCGTGTAAGCAGCTCCAGACCTTGATGAATATCGTCATTGTCGCTCTGCCCAACGCTGATCCTAGCTTGTCAAAGCTCGGAACTGTCGTTCCCTGGACAAATCCGTCCAATTCGGCCGGATTTGGCGCGCTGAATAGCCAAATTCTGGCTACAGCTGGTCTTAACTGCAATTGCCAGGCATCTACGCCCATTCCGGGAACTACAACGACTTCAGCACAGGGCCAGACCACCACCACGCCCTCTGGAAGTGCCACAACGACCACACAAAGCGCCGCGATCACCACAACAAACCCAGCAGGCTGTGCGCCCTGTTCCGGACCTCTCGCAATCATCGTCGACATCTCCAACGACCTAACCAGCGCCACGTACGCCGCGCAGCAGAACTTCATCACCTCCACGCTGATCAGTCAGTCGTGGAGCGACTTTGACCAGCTCTCCATCGCCACCTACTCGATCAACAACGTCAACATCAACTCGTTCGGCGTAATTCACTCGAGAGCCGAGGCTGCGGACTTTGTCAACGTTGCTCAAACGAACTCGGCTTCTAGCTTGAGAGAGTGAGTCCAGTGATTTTGTGCCTTTCAATCAAAAATGCTCTCTTTAGCTTACTGGCGTCGATGCAGCAGCACTACGGAGACAAGGAGATGACCGCGATCATCTTCGCCGCCTCGAAGAACACGACGGACATTCGTGCCGCGCAGAAAATCTTCACCAAAATTCACCGAACGATGCGAATCGTCGTTGTCGCGCTTCCTGACGCGGCGAAGAATCTCGCCAGCATCGCGAACATTGTTGTTCCATGGACGAACCCGAGCGATTCCAACGGATACGGTGCGCTGAACAGTCAAATCATTGCTGGCACGACGCTCAACTGCAATTGCCATGGAGCGGCTACTCCTGTGCCTGGTATAACGACGACTACGGTAGTGCCAGCGCAGACCACAACGCCCGGAAGCACCACAACAGCTGCAGGCACCACGTCATCGGCTCCCGCCACGACTTCCACCACTGCTGGCATCACCACGACAACCGCAAACCCCGCTGGATGCGCTCCCTGCAACAAGAAGCTTCTGATCGCGTTTGATCGCTCCTCCGACGTAACGGCGTCGATCTACAGCGCCCAGCAGCAGTTCATCACCAAAAATCTGATTGACCCTCGCTGGACCGACTTTGACCAGTTTGCCATCGCTAATTACGCCGATCTAACGAATATCCAAGACTTTGGATCGCTCAGAAGCCACACGGAAGCGGTGCAATCTGTTCTTCATATCGATCAAGCCACAGGGGCAGGATCGAGTCTGAGAGTGTAAGTACCGTATACCCCATCTAGCAGCTCATTTTGCCGTCTTTCAGCCTGTACAACACACTCAGCTCTAAATTCAAGAATCAGAAAATGGCGATCATCGTCTTCACCGACAGCAACAACGCGCAGGACATCGCCGCTGCGCAGCAGTACTACACCTTGCTTCAGAGCTCCGCTACCGTAGTCGTCGTCGCGATGCCCAAGGCTGACGCCAGCGTATCAAAGATTGCGAGTTCTGTGATCACCTGGAGTGACCCGAGCAATTCGAACGGATACAGCGCAGTTAATGCGAAGATTATGGCAGCGACAAAGCTGAATTGCAGCTGCCCGGCGGCTACGACCACTTCTGGACCTGTGACAACCACAAAGATCGGTCCTGTTGTGACTACAAGCCCGAAACCAGCGGTGACCACGACTCAGGCGGCTCCTACTACGACTCAGGCGGCTACTACCACGACCAAAGCGTCTACCACCACGACTCAGGCGGTTCCCACCACGACTCAGGCGGCTCCCACTACGACTCAGGCGGCTCCCACCACGACTCAGGCGGCTCCTACCACGACAAAGGCGGTTCCCACCACCACGACCAAAGCGGCTCTTACCACGACGACCCAGAACGTCCAGACCACAACCACAACGAGCACCGGAGGCTCGTGCACTCCGTGCAATGGTCGCTTAGCCGTTATCATCGATGCTTCTAACGACAACAAGGTCGATAACTTCGTGAATGAGAAATATTTCATCGAAAACGACCTGATCGACCCCTCGTGGAAGAATTTCACAAATTTCTCGATTGGATTCTATTCCACCAAAGCGCTGATCAACGGATTTGGCACAGTTACCACGAGAGGAGCTCTTACTGGCTATGTGGGTGGCTTCGCTCACTACAACAAGAACGGCGCTCCCAGTCTCGTCAAGTAAGCTTTAAATTCTGCATTAGAGCTACCTAGAAATCCTCCGATTTAGGCTCTACAAGAAGATGCAAGACACCTACGGTAACGAAGTTCTCTCCGCGGTCGTCTTCTCCAATTCCGTGAACAAGAACGACATCCAAGCCGCTCAGGAGATCTACGTGAAGATGAAGTCCACCGCGAACATCGTTATCGTATCGATGGGCGCAGGAGATGCAAGCCTGAAGAACATCGCGTCTACCGTAGTCCCGTGGACGAACAGTGCCGACCCGACCGGATACGCTGCGCTGAAGAGTCAAATTCTTGCTGCTACAAAACTGGATTGTAAGTGTTAATACGGTAGAGCTTCGTTTTATATCAATAAATTATGATTACTGTATTTTTGCGTGAATACTGTAGCTTATGGTTGGTTTCGTGTGCAAATTCATGTGGCAGGTAGGTTTTTGGATGATTTGACAGCGATTTCGGTTCTGAATTTGGTGATTTTAGGCAAATGTGCTGGGTCCACTACTGTAACTACTCAGCAGGCTCCTACCACGACGGAAGCCGCTCCAGCGCCTTCCAAGCCCTACGGTGGAGAGCTCGTTTTCATGATTGACGCTTCGGTCGACCTCAGCGTCGTCGAATTCGACTCTCAACGCTCGTTCCTGACGAACACGTTCCTCACAAGCGACTGGACAAACTTTAGAAGATTCGCGGTGGGACGCTACGCAGAGCGTCTGACCAACTTTGAGTCATTCGGGAAGTTTACGAGTCAACAGGAGTTGATTTTCGACATTGCTCATCAAACGCGTTCCGATTCTGCGCAGGGAAACATCCAAATGTAGGCCGATTCCCCTCTTACAGGCATACTGTAACCCCTCTCCTAGGGCTTTGGAGCAAATTCAACGCCATATGGCCACACTGGACGGCACAATTCCTCGAGTTACCGTGTTGTTCACGCAAACCACCAACAAAGCAGATATCCAGAAGGCCCTCCCGATCACCCAGCAACTCGCAAAGGTCACGAAATTGGTCGTTGTTGCGTTGCCCAAGACGGACGCCCTCATCTCGAGCCTACAGGCTACAGTAGTCCACTGGAGCAGCCCGAATGACGAGACCAGTTACGGCAATTTGAAGCGGGCAATTCTCGCTGCATCAGGATTGCCTTGTAAGTTGATTTGTCTGAACTCCTGACACGACAACCCTGAAGTATCAATTCCAATCATTAAATACCTTAATTTCTAGTTTTCGCTCGTCTCAATCAACTGCTCATTCCAAAACGAGTTTGTTGATACCAATTAAGCCCCATTTCTGCAGATACCGGACCGCCAACAATCGCTCCTACCACTTCGCAGCCGGCAACGTCCCCTGGCACGACCCTCTCCCCTGGACTTCCTTGCGCTGGTCAGCTCTACGTGATGTTCGATTCCTCCTCTGATCTGAGCGCCGAGTACTTCCTCGATCAGCAGTCGTTCCTCACCGGAACGTTCTTCTCCGCCGACTGGACCCGCTACGACCGTTTCGCCATCGCGAGCTACGCGGACACGATGGGCGGCTTCGACAGCTTCGGAACGATCGCCAACAGAGTCGATATGAGCCGGAAGATCGATGACGTGATTCAGTCGCACAAATCGGGAAATCTTCAAATGTAAGTTGCCGCTTCTAACCTGAAAATTCCCGCGTTTCAGCGCGATGGAGTGGCTGGCGCAGAATCTGGCAGTCGATGCCCAATTCCTCGATCCCACCGCCACCGCAGTGATCTTCGTTAACACCGCCGACCGCGCAAACATCGCCGCAGCGAAGAAATACGTGAAACGCGCGCAGCAATTTGCTACAGTAATCTTCGTCACGCTCCCGGACACCGACTCCTCGATCGCCGATCTGCTTCCAGCGTCGAAGATCGTCGCCTGGCCGCAGCCCAAGGATCCCAAGGGATTCGCTGCGCTGAAACAGGCGATCCTCAACGCGTCCGCTCTGAAATGTAGGCCTAACATTCTATATTAACCTAAATTCCGCTTCTTTAGGCCACTAGAACACCCATACCGTAGTAATCTGTCCTTGTATGTATAGCCATTGTCTAATAAACCGAATAAATTCGCCCATTTTGCTCCCCCGAATCTTCTTCCTCTCTCTCTCTCTGCGCGTGCGAAGGTCGCCGCTCGCGGACTTGAGAACGTGTTCTAAACGAGGAGGAAAACATCACAAAATGGTCGTCTAATTAAACCAGTCCTCTCGCGGCCGCCCAAAACACAAACTGTACGCGTTCTGCGGACGCGTCTGTGTGCAAAATGCGCCCAAAGTTTTGTGCGATTTCTCGCGATGCCGATTGCGCTCGCATTGTTCAATTGGGTCATCATGAACGCTGATTTCCTCCGCAGAGCGCTCTTGACAGCGCCCAGAGACGTCAAGTAGGTTTTTGTATCGATTTTGGTGGTTTTGGTGGAGGAATGGATGGTAAAGCGGTTTGTGGTTTGACCCTAAACCGGAAGGCCAACAATTCGAGGCAAAGCAGTCAGTGCAATTCGATAAACGCTGAAATTGAGGCATTTTTTAATGCTCGGCAGCATAATTCAGCCATAAACCAGCAAACCAATCACTCAGTCCTGTTTCTACCATATCCCACAACACTTTTAACCCCACAATCTCATTTTCAGAGGAGCATGGGCCGTCTTGCAACTCAAATTCTACATGAAACTTGCGTTACGGAGCGACCGCGGGATTCAAGCAATTTTCCAGGATACGGTAGCGCGAAATCGTAAAAAAGTGGCGATTGTGGACATTGATCGGGATATCGAATGGACGTTTGAAGAGTTGAACTCTCAAGCTAATCGATTCGCTCACTTCTTCCAGGTACCGTAATCCACCGCTGCCGTAATCAGCAATTTCCAGAAAGCCGGGTGAAACCAGATGACGTGGTCGCTCTTGTGCTTTCAAACAGCGGGTTTTACGTCGCCGCGTGGCTTGGATGCGCGAAATTGGGCGCAATTTCGGCCTGGATCAACACGAATCTGAAGAAGAGCTCCCTGAAGCACTGTTTGGACGTTTCCGAGGCCAGTTTGATTCTAACTGAAGAGGATTTCCTTCAGGGTACGGTAGCCAAATCGAATTAATTAGTAAAATCCGTGTTTTACAGAAATCAAGGAAGAAACGGACATTCCGGCTTTTGTTTTGACGGAAATCGGTGAACAACCTGATTTTGAGGTTGACTGCGCTAGGCCACCCAAATTCCAGAGTCGCTTATGTCTGATTTACACGTCTGGAACGACCGGTTTGCCGAAAGCAGCTGTCATCAAGCATCTCAGGTATTGGCGGCTTTAAAATTATGAGGAAACTGGTCATGTTTGGTTTCATTCAAACGGTTTTCAACTAAGCAATCGTTTAAAATTAACGAAAATTGAAAATTAGCAAATTTACGACAATACATTGACTTCTCAGGGTTTTCGTGTCAAGAGCCAGACCACAATTGCCATCGCCGATTTCTCGTCTGTTTGTTCCGTTAGATGTTCAAATACTTTACTCCTGTACGAATTAAAGGTCTAAAGGTCGGTGAACATCAAGCACAGATCAGGAACACATGAGAGTGGCGAAAATCCGTAATTCCCACAAATGTTCCCGCACAACGCGTATGTCGAGTGGTCCCGAAGCGATTACCCTGCAATGGCAATGTGATCAATAACTTCTTGCCATTTTCAAATTTCAATGACTCCATTCGCTTGTTCGGTCGAAAACGATTCGATTGATACCAAACATGCCCGAATAATAACGATTATTGCCCGAATCGAATAATCCGAACAAACGAATTTCCAGATATTACTACATTGCGATGAGCGGATCTATCGTGTTCGGCTGCAACTCCAAAGATCGTCTCTACATCTGCCTCCCGATGTATCACACCTCGGCGGGTGTCCTCGGCATCGGACAAACGATCGTCAACGGCTCCACCTGCGTGATCGCGCGGAAATTCGGCGTCCGCCGCTTCTGGAAGGACGCGGTGACCTTCTCGTGCACCGTCGCGCAGTACATCGGCGAGATATGCCGCTACCTCCTCACCGCCGACGTGGGCGACGAGGAGAAGCACCACCGGATCCGTTTGATGATCGGCAACGGCCTCCGACCAGCCATCTGGCAGCAGTTCATCGATCGCTTCAAAATCCCGAAGATCGCGGAGCTTTTCGGTTCCACGGAGGGAACCTCCAACTTGGGTAATGCGCTCTCCTCCCATTTCCCCCGGAAAATCGTCGAATTTCAGTGAATTTCGTGAACAAAGTGGGCTCGTGCGGATTTATCCCGATCTATCCGTTCATCCACCGCCTCTATCCTGTTAGGCTCTACAGGATCGACTTGGAAACGAGCGAACTGCTGCGCGACGCGGAGGGCAACGCTATTCCGTGTCTCCCCGGTGAGTTACTCTCACTTCTCTGCACCGCGCTTCTGCGAGCGGCGAAACGAGACGATCGCGGAGAGGTGAAAAGCGCGCGACTCGATGAAGACGCATGCCCGGGCGTGGCGCCGGCGCACTGTCAGTTAGCAAATTTTTGGAGCTGCTTTGTCGAGAGACGAAGCGATTCAGCGTGGAGATTCGAAGCGATACGGTTATCGTCGTGTGCCGACTGCGCAAAGACCATCGGATCAGCCACCAACAGGTAAAATTGGCAGCTCGCGCCGCTATCGTTCGCTTTCAAGTTTCTTCGTCCGCTGCAGAACTGCAACATTCCGATGTCGCATGCATTGGCCGCCTCAACGAGAACAATTGAATCGGCGCGGCAGATCGACAATATGTAAATTAAAAGCGCGCACCCTCAACAGCAGTTCATCAATCGCGTCAACAACGAAAGCATTTCACCACATTCCCGGAAAATCACGGATTTCGAAAAGGCGCGATGACGCGGATGCCCGGGCGTGGCGCCGGCGCACTGTCAGTTAGCAAATTTTTGGAGCTGCTTTGTCGAAAGACGAAGCTATTTGATGTATTCGTAGTGATAATTCACGATAATTCCAGGTGATACAGGCGTCCTCGTGTGCAGACTCCGCAAAGACGACCCGATCCTCCACTTTGAAGGCTACATCGACCCGGAAGACACGGCCAAACGCATCGTGCGTCTCCCGGAGCCGGCTTTCTGCTCTGGCGACATTCTCGAATGGGACCGACTCGGTTTCTTCTATTTCAAGGACCGTCTGGGCGACACGTTCCGCTGGAAAGGCGAGAACGTGAGCACCACGGAGGTCGAATCGGTGGTTCAGGACGTCGCCGACATGCGCGATGCAGTCGTATTCGGCGTCAGCGTCCCGGGGCCGAAGGACGCGCAGGCATGATGGCTATCGTGATCGATCCGCGAGTGAACAACAACCTCGCTGGGCTTCTCCAGTTGATGGCGCGGCGATTCACCGCGAATCTGCCCTCCTACGCCGTGCCGCTCTTCGTCAGAATCTGCGCGGAAGTCGATAAAACAGGTGTGCGAGCGCTTTGTGATTCTGTTGATCTTGAAATGCTTCCAGGGACGTTCAAACTGCGGAAGACGCGACTCCAACAAGAAGGTCTGCAGTGCGGCGGAGACGACGATTTGTTCTTCTTCGAGGCGGCCAGTCGCGAGTACAAGCGATTCGACATCGGAATGTTGCATAAAATAAAGTTCTGATTGCGAACAAGAGAAGTGATTACGGTGATTTGCCTTGTTCTTAGCCAGTTTTCCACTCTGCTGGCACACGTGGCATTCTCCGTTTGAGGCACGTTGGGGTCTCTGATGGCGCCATCAGAGAACATGTGGAAGCGGCTCATCCGCTGGAGCCATGTTGCGTTAATCGCCTTGAGTTGCGGGGCGCGATCTTCTTTGCAATGAGTACGGTAAAGATGGAGGAATTGTCGGTGACAACGTGAGAGGACTTAGGAGAAGACGAGGGGAGGAATGTGGAAGAGAGGAACACGTGGAGCAGCAGACCGAGGAAGAGAATGAACGAATTCTTCGGCCACACGAACGTGACGAGCCATTTGAGGAGCGAAGAGTCGAAGAGACTACTGCGGAATCGGGGAAGTCGCATCGGGAAAGTCAAGGGATGGGCGAGATCGGTGCGCGAGAAAGAGAGGAAGTAGATAAACATCGGAGAACTTGCCGCCTGACCTCAATTTCCGCGAACCAAATGAAGCTCCGAATTAGAAAATTTCATCTTCACCGAACCCTTTGCAGACGGCAATGCGAGTCGTGCCGACGATGTTCTTGCAGCCTCAGATACTGTCGGGAAAGAATCTCTGCTCCCTCCTCAAATCGAAGTGCATGTGGATTCGCTCCACTCCAAGGAGCGCTCGCGATGCAGCCTGAGCATCCCACGACCTGGCGGTAAAGTGTACAGGCTAATCTTCAGTAGTCTTTCAGAAGTCTTCTTACTGTCATGCCCTCGCACAGTACAAATTTAGATCGAACTTTTTCTCTCACGATCAACAAAGAAGCATTTATTAGAAGCAAATATAGCGTTACTGGGCAGAACAACAATATATTCTAATCTAACATTAAATCCCGTGGACATCTTGTCGCATCCTACAGTTTTCTGGATCCCGGAGCAACGTATTTGTTCTTGCCAGGTTCCCGGCGCACATCATTACTGCGCAAATTGTTTTGGCCGACCGCAGTTTCCGCAGCATTCGCCCCAGGAGCCTGTGAACGAGATTTTGTGACAGTGCGCCAATTTCCATCGTTGTCAGCCTTGATTTCCGCAGCACTCGCCTTAGGAGCATCCAAACGAGAGGCCATGACATTGCGCCAATTGTCATCCTGAACGGGCTTGGTTTTCGCAGCAGTCGCTTTAGGAGCCTCCGACGAGATGCCATGCCAGTGCGTCAATTTCCATCTTTGTCAGCCTTGATTTCCGCAGCACTCGCCTTAAGAGCATCCAAACCCATGCCATTGCGCCAATTGTCATCTTGGGCAGGTTTGTTTTCCGCAACACTGGCTTTAGGAGCCTCCGAACGCAGAGAAGTGAGAGTAACCCACCGGTGAGACACGGAATAGCTTTGCAGTAGTTGATTCCGTTGAGAAATTTCGAAATTTCGTGATTTTCCGGGAGAAGTTGTGGTGAAATCTTTCGTTGTTGACGCGATTGATGAACTGCTGTTTGATATTAAGTAGAGGCTGCGCGCTTTTTAATCTTCATCTTGTCGAACTGCAGCGCGCGATTCAGTTGTTCTCGTTGAAGTGCATGCGACATCGGAATGTTGCAGTTCTGCAGCGGACGAAGAAACTTGAAAGCGACGACGGTCCCAAAGCGAACGATAGCGGCGCGAACTGGAAATTTTCAACGTACCTTTCAATAATCGAATTTTGATTTGGGTTGTTGGTGGCGGATCCTATGATCTTTGCGTAGTCGGCACACGAGGGTGACCGTATCGCCTCGAATCTCCGATGAATATAGCTTCGCCTTTCGACAAAGCAGCTCCAAAAATTTGCTAACTGACAGTTTGCGCCGGCGCCACGCCGGGCATGCGGCTTCATCGCGCCTGCGCGCTTTTTCACCCTTCCGCGATCGTCTCGTTTCGCCGTTTGCAGAAGCGCGGTGCAGAGAAGTGAGAGTAACTCACCGGTGAGACACGGAGTAGCTTTGCAGTAGTTGATTCCGTTGAGAAATTCGAAATTTCGTGATTTTCCGGGAAGTTGTGGTGAAATCTTTCGTTGTTGACGCGATTGATGAACTGCTGTTTGATATTAAGTAGAGGCTGCGCGCTTTTTAATCTTCATCTTGTCGAACGTGCAGCTGCGCGATTCAGTTGTTCTCGATTCGAGGAGCAGTGCATGCGAAGCGACATCGGAATGTTGCAGTTCTGCAGCGGACGAAGCAACTTGACAGCGACGACGTTCCCAACGCGAACGATAGCGGCGCGAACTGGAATTTTGCAACGTACCTTTTCAATAATCGAATTTTGATTTGGTGTCGACTTGTGGCGATCTGATCGATCTTGCGTAGTCGGCACACGAGCGATGACCGTATCGCCTCGAATCTCCGATGAATATAGCTTCGCTCTTCGACAAAGCAGCTCCAAAAATTTGCTAACTGACAGTTTGCACCGGCGCCACGCCCGCGCATGCGTCTTCATCGAGTCGCGCGCTTTTCACCTCTCCGCGATCGTCTCGTTTCGCCGTTTGCAGAAGCTTTGTGCAGAGAAGTGAGAGTAACTCACCTGGGAGATAGGAGTAGCATTGCAGCAGTTGATTCCGTTGACGAATTACGAAAATCCGTGGTTTTCCGGGGGAATTGTGATAGAATAGCGATTGATAGCGGAGGCTCCGCGCCTTTGCTTCTTCTCGTCGTTCTGCAGTGCGCGAATCAATTGATTGGACAATTTATTAATGACGTGACCAATTTTAGAATTCACCTCCATCATGACATCGACGTCATCGCGCGAAAAACCGAATTTCCTCAAACGGCACGAAGTACGTCACTCTTCAGTCCATCCTAATTGCTTTGACTCGTTCAGATTGAATTGCTACTCGAAGTGTTGACGCCTTTGCGCGAGCATGAACCCGAAAGGACCGAAATGGGTCAGTTGATCGACGAGGCCCTCATCTACTTGACTGATCGGCGCGAGGCGCTCCATAATGATTCCAGTGAGTTAAACTGCCTCTTTAGTTTACTACATTCCGGTGCTTTCAGTTCTGGACGACGATACGTTGAAGAACTACATGAATCAAGTTGCACTGGAGGTCTCCTATCGAAGTTTCAACTGTTTGCCGCTTATGAACTCGACCAGTGTGGACCACGAGACCGATAGCCAGCGTGAAGCCGATGACAGTATGGCCGAAACTGACTTCGAATCGCTTGAATCTGCCTTGACTTATCTTCGTCCGCCCGGTCTCCCGGAAGGTGCTGAGACCACTAAGAAGTCTACTCGGCTCGTCGCCTGCTCCACTCCTCGTCTGCCCTCTTCTACGGAGTCGGAGACCGCCGCCTCCCCCAAGGTTGCTCAAGTCAAGAAGAAGGTTAAACTCTCAAAGTTCCTGATATTCGATGCAGTCAACAGATCGATGGGCAACTACAAGCTGGATGGTGAGCCTGATGAGTACGATATCGCGAGTTGCTACCGCAAAGCGCCCAGTAAGCGTGTAACACTTGAAATTGTCCCTAATAGAGAAGTTGTCTTTCCAGGACTGACTGTTCCTCCCGAAACCATCCGAGCCGAAGGACCTCTCCGTAACATGGAAGAGCTCGATCATATCGAAAAGGTAATCTAATTTCGTGCAGACTCAAAAGTTCTCCTCCTCATTTCAGTTCAATCTCCTCGAACAAATTGCATTGGAGCTTGCGGAAAATCCGTACGGTCACATTGAACCTGACCTGGGCCCCGCTGGAGTCGTTCTGGCCAAGTTGTGTGTCCAGTGAAACGAAGTTACGATTAACCTATAACGCGACTTGCTTCTCCGTAATATAGCTTATTTACGTCTCTGTTGCTACTCATAAATATGACTGTCCCCGTTCAACTAGTCGAAGATCTCCGACAGCATCACGTCGCTCTTCCACGCGTTGAAGATTTGCGCCATTACCATGTCCTCTTTGATTTTTACGACCGTTTTCTGGAAAAAGCTCTTGTAATGGACAGAGAAACGGATGGATGATACCTCAGCGGCGTAGGTGACGTCCATGATGAGCCTCAAGCGGTTGCCGTAGTTGAGCAAACCGTTGGAGGTGAAATAGTCGTGCAGCGTCTCCATCAGATGACTCCGACTCTCGTCGCAGAGTCTTCTCGTGTGCTCCCTCGCGCCGGGAATTTGAATCGCGAAGAGCAGGAGTCCGGTCATCGTCACGAATTCGAAGATTGTGGGTTTGAGCGCTTTCATTGGGAGGATGAGCGCATCGTAGGTGTTGTGGAGGAGCGGGCCGAAGAGTCTGAAACGTTGCAAACGAACGTGAACGAAGCATTGATTGCCGCGTTGGAGCTGCACGTGGTGCGCAAATGTCAGCAATCGCCAGTTCGGATGTGCGCGTCTCAGACAACGTTGCAGGTCGTCGAGCGACGTGCGCTCTCTGTTACCGTTTGATCTCCAGGACGCCCATCTGACGTCCGTTGTCCTCAGAGTCGAGAATTGTGACGTTGTGGATGTTGAACGCTTTGCGATTGTGGACGATCATCCGCTTGTCGTCGCGGTCGCCGAGTAGATTCACCGTTTCGAACGCTCGATCGAGTGCGATTGCGTTGCGCCAGAATTGCTTGAAGACGATCCACTGCAATATTCCACTCCGATTAAATGCTCGCTCGCCTCGCGCTCCTCACTCTTTCATCCGAATCGAGCTGCTGAAAAGGCGCCAATTTCATGCACATTTCGCCAAACATTTGCAGCTCCAGGTTGAAGCAGGTGACGTGTTCCTCAAGGCTAAATGTGTCGATCTCGATCACTTGAGTTTGCGCGTTTTCTATAACGAGTTTAGCGGCGTTAAAATGCGGCGAGTGAGGGAGCAACCTGACCTGAGAGGATGTTGGCGATTTCGCTTGTGTTCGCGCCAAACGCTCGCATGTACGATTTTCGTTGCTCTTGGAGGTCTTTGTAGGCGCGAATCATGGTGTGTATGAGGTTTTGATCTGTTGATTGAGGCTTGTTTGTGACCTAAAATGCGTTTTAGATTAATTTGACTTGTTGGTCGGCGTCAAATCATTGAGAAAACAGCGATTTGTGGCCAGATAGCCGAGTGAACAGGCGGAAATTGGTCTGTTGATCGCAATTTTGATGGATTTCTGGGCTCGTTTGGCTCGAATTGAATGCGATCCGAGTAGAGATCCGGGACAAACTCACCGAATGCGCCTATGTGTGCAAGAAATGGGGAAATTTGACAAAATTCAAGCGCTAAATCATCAGATTGACAATTTTGGAGATCGTGTGGATGTTTTGGCTTGATTCGGTTCATTCCTGAGCATGCAGCGGTGATTATAGGCTAGGAAACGAGATTGGAGCATTGTTTAGTGCAAAAACGACATGGAAATCACCAGAAATATACAAATTTTCGCTTTTTCGATTTTTGGCTTATTTTCTCATGGAATTTCAGCTCTTTTATGGCTTTTTGAGGCGTGCGGATTGTTTTCCAGCATTGAAGCAGCTGGGACTTCCCTTTTCCAAACAATTCGCGCCAATTTAAGAAGTTTTCTCGAATATTTGCGCTCGATTCAGTTTATTCCACCCGTTTTGGGGTCTGAAAAGCAGATCTTCGTCAAAATCCAATGGAAAATGGGTTGAATTGATCAGTTTGACGTGCGCGGACAGCGCGATCACATTTTCGATGCGGTTTCCCGATTATTTCGGCTTGATGTGACGCATTCTGGCATATTTAACGCTCGTTCAAGGCGGAATTCAACCAATACAATCGTAAATTTGAGCTTACTGCGCTGAAGAGACTTGAAACGGTGGGTATTGACGTGCTCGCTTGTGGAATTGACGGAGGTGGCGTTTCTCTGATCGGAAAAGTGCAATCGCGATTTGGTTGAACGACTGTAATCTCAAATTTCAATTAATTTTTCATCTTTCAGAACGAAACTTACGATCGACGCGCATCCCGACCTGAAGACACCGCGAATAGCGGCATGATTTGCACGTGTTCCGCCATTCTGAATCGATTCAGTCAAGCCTCCAATCAGCAGCCGCTGCTTCGCCTACCTTTGCTGACGTTGCATCGTCCCTCGTTCTTGCAGATGTAGACGAGTCGGCACGCGATGGTGCGTCGGAAGAATGCTCCACAGGCGCGACACGTTTCGGCGCCAAAGTGCATCCCGGTGCTCTCCCTGCCGCAGACGAAGCAGTTCGAGGCGTCCATTGTGGTCGGGCGACGGTGGAGAAGCGATGCTGTCGATAACTATACGTAAATAATCGATGGGAGCCAAGAACGTTTAGGGTTTACTCATCAAGGCGAGATGATAAGCAGCGCGCGCGGTCGATACAAAGTGCAAACATCAATGCGTGTGCGTATACCTGTCGGCGGTGCAAAATAAAAGAAGGCTCAGACATCCAAGGATAGCCCACACATTAATTCGGGTGGAAACCGCAAACGTGGAAATCATCGTCACCGCCCGGGCGCCGAACCCGCAACCTCTCGTGTTGCAGCGCAGTGCGTTACCACTGCGCCACACGAGCGCTGACTGATGGGTGCGTCGTTTGCTACATATCTCTGATTTCGCTCTCCGCAGCGCGCGTTCTTGCGTTGTTTTGCACTCTTGCGCGCCGTTTTTTCGCGTTTATGCGACAAATAACAACGAAAACAATATCTTAATGCACTTTTGCTATGTACAATAGTGAGGTGGACGGTCAGAGATTCACTGTATTCAGTTTTTTGCAGCAATTGTCCGTTTCGATCATGTTGAAGAGGTCGCCGATCTGATAATTGTCCTTGAACATCACTGCGGACTTCTGAAAAAGCCTCAATTAGCGCCTAATACGGTAGGTTACGGCGATACCTCGAGTTTCGGGATCAACAAGAGGAGATTTCCGACTTTTTGGGTGATTTGGAAGTCGGCGTAGCCTTGGTACTTGTAGTAGACGTGCAAATCCTTCAGCAGAATCTCCCTTGTGTGGTGCGCGGTGTTCATGGCCGTCGGCGAGATGTTGCTTACAGCTGAAAGCGGAAAATTAGGACTTTTCATCAGATTTTTAGGCGTTTTTGGCGGTAAACACAGTGGGTTAGTGGCAGCACAGCACGCACCGAAGCACTCCTGGCATCCACAAGCGCACTTACTATCCCTCCACAAGAATATTCCAAAGATGCAAGCCATTTCGGTCGGGGTGATCTTGATGCGACGCATGTGCTCGACTATCGCCTCCTTCATGAAGACCATCGCGTCTTTGAACATGCTGAAATGGGAAAATAAAAAATTGAAAGCCTTAGACCGGCGTTGATCTCATGGCCTTTGGCATGGCAGACAGTGATGCTAACCATTCAGCCATAGCACGCATCATGATACAAAATCGTTGATTGATGATTACCTCGCAACGGTGTGCGGTGAAACTTTGACGTTCGCCGAGTTTTCGTAGAATTTCTCCAATTGACTCAGACGCACATAGCCGCCATCGGGCATCACCAAACGGTCATCGTTCGGGTCTTGGCCAAACGCTTCATAGGAGCGATAGGCGCGTTGGCTGTTGGAGAAGAGGCAGAAGAAGCTCTCGAAGAGGTACGTTTTGTCTTTCTGCTCGAGGTCGTGGAAGGGAAGAAAGTAGCTGTCGACGATTTTCATCAAAATCGAGTATTCCATCTTGCAGACCTTTTTGCTTTCGGAGAAGTTGCTCTCACGCATTACGATCTGAAGATACGGTAATCAGTGAGATCTTCAAAGATTGTAAGCGGGTTTATAAACTGGTTAAAAAAATAAAAAATTAATTGCTTAGAGTGAGATTTGAACCCTGGACGTTCTGCATGAAAGACAGAAGCGTTACTACTTTGCCACACAGCACATGTCTGCTATGCTCTACAAAGCGCTATTACCTCCGCTGTTTTCAACTCAAATTCTCCCCTTTTCTCACCTCTTGAGTCGGAAACGTCGGACAACCGGCTTCGCGTTGCTCGCGCACAAAATCCATCGACGCTTGCATCAGCGTCTTGAACTGATCAAAACCGTCCTTGATTTTGGGCAAAATCTGCATTTCTTCTCTCGGAGGAGGCGCGACGAACTGATTCAGTTGATTCAATTGCTACAGTAGGCTTGGTTAGAGCAGAAGCAACCAGAAACAATACCATAGTGCTGAACTGGTTGATGTAGTTGGGCGCGGGAGTGGCGGCGATGCCGATCACCCCGTTGGTGACCACCTGGTTGTTCCAGTAGAGATGATCGGGCGTTATCGTACTGTATTCCGTTCCGGGCGACGAAGTGTGAATGATCTGCGTGGCAGGAGTTTGCGCTTGGGTTACGGTAGACATTGGCTGCTCGATCGTTGACTTTGGACTTGTGGATTTCGAGTTTCGCTCGTGGTGCGCGTGACGCTCCTTGCGTTTTCCGAGGCTGTCGCGTGCCTGTTGAACTGCGGAGATGAGCATTCCTTTGGAAAGGCACTTCTGGTAGCGGCAAGACCGGCACATGTTCCTAGCGGCTGAATACAAAAAAATTAGAGGATTGGGCCGGGAGTCGAACCTTTGACCTAATGGGTGGAAATTTTTTTTTTTGCGTTTTAAAGTCGATGATTTTGATTTTATGTTTAATGCAGATCAGTTTTGATGAAAAAATATGCGAAATCGACGTGGGCGGTCAAAAAATGTAAGATTGAGGTTGGAGTCGAACCTCTGACTTTTCGCGTGCAATTCTTTAAGACAACTCACACTTGTTTATATCGCATCGTCCACTCGAACGGCAAGTATAATCCAGCTTCAACGATACCGTACGCCTAAAGAAGGCAGCACAGGCGCGACAGGTCAGCTGACCAAAATGCAGTCCATCGCTTTGATCATCGCATACCACACACGAAGAGGCCACCGGAGGGGACAACGTGTCCGAACTGTTTGAATTCTTGTAATCCGAGTGGATTGACCCGAGTTTCATCGGCTCCTGCTGCTCGCTCTCCATGTTGTACGGCGGTGTCACTCCCTGAAATCAGGCGAAAATCAGAATCTCGTCCTTACGGCTACCGTACCTCCTCCTCAAAGGTCATAATATGTTTTAGTAGCATGCCCTTGGGACAAAATCAAACAATCAGCAGCGGTAGCAGCGGCGGCGGTGCATAAATTCGTCATTTGACCGCGCGGAGTCTGCTCAAACGCCTTTTCTACCAAATTTGGGTTTTCAAAAGTCACGTAGGCGTTGTCTACGTGCAATTGCGCACAATCTGTTTTGTCTTAACAGAGGGGAGGGGTGTACGGTAGCTGTTGCTGCGCGGTGCTTTTTAGAAAACGTCATTTTGCGATCTACGATCTCTCGTGGTCACCGCCGCTGCAAAAGTGCGATAATTGACGTCATTTACTAGTTGGGTGGGTGGGGGTTAGTCAACTGGTTGAGCTGGAGCGGTGAGCTGTGTGTTTTGATTGTTCGACTGCGATTGGATCTAAGGACTCTGGAGGCTCGAGGACACACGCACTCTGCGGCGGTGAAAACAAGGTCAGTGAGCGGGTGCACTTGCGTTGCGTTGTAAACATGGATAAACATCTTTGTTTTAGGCTAATTTTGGATCTAATTCATCAGTTTTAATAAAATTTGGAGCTTATACTGACATAAGTGATACGAAACCGAATTAACGATGATATTTAGGGCTAATCTACAAGAGTAAGTTCAAAATTCAAGCTGAAATACAGACTAAAATCACCATGTTTGGCACTCAAACTCGTCTACCACGCGTTTGCCAATTCCCGACTCTACAAACTGTACAGAGCCAAACGCCGCGCTTCAATCAGATTAGACGTGAAGCCGCGCATCGATCTTAAAACGTTGAAATCGATTTTTGCTATTTGCTTAGAGGTAAGACGGCATTGAGTTGTTTGCGTTGTGACGCCGTCGAAGATCTTATCTCAACGTGGAATGCCGCTTTGCACCTACACTTCCCTCTTGCTGAGATCATCCAAATGACCTTTCGATCAGATTGCACTTCAGATTTTGAATCTAATGTGATTACGATCATCTGAAAAAATCGTACTTTGCGACGTTTTTTTACAGACAGACGGCTAGACCTTAAACGGCTATCAAACAGAGATCTTAAAAGCAACGATGTCTAGACTAAACAGACGTGGATTACGAGATCAATCAATCAAACAGCCAGAATGACGTTTAAGAAGGTCAAACTATAAAACAAGTACCAAAAGCTCTGTAGCTCAAATCACTTCTAATCACCTGGAAACTAAAGTTACACATTCACATGATTACATGATGCTAAATTACGGTCGTCCATCTTCAAAATTCGCTTAAAAATGCTCCTGTTTGCTAATAGAACCTTAAATCGTTACTACATCAACCCTAACTTTGATTCTAAACTTGATTTTCTAAAGAAATCTTTATTTCTCCCTATTATGTCAACAATCTTACAGTGATCTTTAAAAGATCACCCATAGTAGCATCAAAATGGAAGCAAAAATCATTGATTTTAAAGCAAAATCGCACCCTCGACCAAAGACCAAACACCTCAATCACAAATCGATCGATCGCGCGACCGCAGAAAACCAAAAGCAAAGCCTTTTTACTTACAAAATCAAAATAATCGTCGAACTCGTTCTCCCGATCTTCGCCGCCAAACTCTTCCCACGATTCGCCGCTCATCTTACTTACGTCGCCGACTGCCACCTTGTGATGGTGCTATTGCGGCCAAAGCACTCGCTCGCATCCCTTCTAGGTCTGCACTATGCTGCTCTGCTGCTGCTGCGGGTGCTGTCCTCACCTCCTCCTCCCCCTATTTCGCAAGAGCAACCCCTCAACAAAACAACTCCCTCGCACAAACTAGAACCTCCTTCGCACGCTCGCTCGCTCGTCGCTGTCTTGAAATCCGTCCGCGCGCGCACGCGCGGAAGCACCCAAAACGCGCGTTGATCTGCGGTCGTTTTTAGGGTGGTTGCTGCTGCGGGTGAGTGGCCCGAGGGAATTAATCAATCGGGAGAGTGCACACGCAACGACGCAACAACGCGAAAACGCAAAATACAACGACTCGCTCTTACTCGCTCGCACAACGCACGGTGAAGCGCCGCACAGCCAAGAGAGTGGAGCGCACAGGTAGCCTTAGGGAGTGGGGGAGCGAGGGAGCGTGCAGACAGAGGAGCGCTGGTTCCAGTTTGCGAGCGGCCGCCGGTCATGCGGAGTTTGTAGTGTGGAGTTTGTAACGCGCAGCGGCTGCGCTGCGGCGAGGAAGGAAGGGAAGTGACGTGAGCGTGTTGTTTAGCAGAGCGGCCGGGGATGGCGGCGGTGCATTTTCATGCACTTCAAAGGTTTGCAGATCCTGTTTGCGAGCGACTAATGGAGGAGCGTTCCCCGTTGATGAACACTCGCGATGATGTGTATTCACTTTAAAAGGCTACTGAAAATTGCTGTTTTTGGATTTTTAAGTTTGCAAAGCGCAGATTTTGAACCCGAAATTGAATCTTTTACGGTTTTTGTGGTATCAGAGATTACGGGTTGCCTCCCAAAGACCATTGAACACCCTAATCTTGGAGTTGTCAGGTTAAAAATGCTGATTTTAGAGCTTCAATTGAAGACCGACCTTCAAACTGACTATCTTATTGCAATGCTATGACCACAACTCGATAGCACAACTAGATTGCGCAACCACGCGTACTCAAAGACGTAAAAATTGAATTTTCTGTATTTCGACTTCTTCTTTTCATCTTCAAGTTGCTCAGAAAAGTTCTAAAAGTTCTGCGACGACGCTGCCATACAAAGTTATTAAGGTCAATTAATTGAAAACATCTCTATTTTACCGTTTAATGACATTGCTGTTTGTGTCAATCAACTTTGAACAATTTTTTAAAAATCAAAGTTTCAAACACGCAAACAACGCAGATTTCTTAAAGTTCATTGGCCGCATATTCCCACACACACAATGGATCGATAAATAACTTAACAAATCAACAAATTGTGGGATTCCGGCAGCTGCTCAAACATGACGCAGTCGCAAAATGGATCCATTTGAAGCCAAACCAGAACTACGCAAAATCATTGTTTTGGCGCGAAAACGCAAATACCTTGCACTTGTTGGAACCTTATAAAAATTCAAAAAAAACTGCTCTAAACGAACATATATGTAGGTCTGGTCTTGCAACGAATAGTCATAAGGCAACAAACCAACAACAAAAGCTAGAGAACAGTATCAAACGAAAGATAATCACGGTTTAAATCTTAGTGCATACTGAAAAGTGTAACGAAAAAGAGCGATTGAGTGATAAATTGAGTGACATTGAATGTTGGACATTAACCTTTAGGCCTATAATTTCGAGCATCAAACTCAGTGCACTCATAGTGTTGATTACACCCGAAAAGCGGAAATCGAGCGCAGTACTGTGAATGAATACACTAGGTGTATTTTAAGAAAAACTACATGTCAACAACAGCGATGTCATCAAGTGTCACTTATGTGTACCGTACCCAGCAAAAACAATACTTTCCACCTGTCACATGATGCTTGGATGATCAATTTGAATCCATTCTGATCCTGTTTTCAACCAAATAACAGGAAGCAATGACCGTCCTCTGTACAACGAGCACTTATTGTAAATTGAAGTTTAAAAATTACAAAAACTAATGATCGATTGAGATAGAAATGCTTCCGGGTGCATTGTGATCAAAGGCAGCATCTTTGCTTCCAAAAAAATTACGTAGGCGTCGTCGGTCGTTATAGGGAATCAACGAAAGTCGTTTGTTAAGCGTAGAGTTGAACCTCCAACCCGACAAGCACTATCGAACACTCTTGTTTCTAACTAACAGAACTAACACATCAGTTCTGCCGATCGGTGCTCTCCTGGTCCAATTTTCATCGCTTCACATGGCCGAAATTTCACCGATAATATTGCGTCATCTACACTTTATGAACTGCCAGCACATGATCCTAGTGCTTAAAGGAGATAATTCTAGTTTTGTGGTCAAAATACGTCCTTAAAAAGGCAACTGTTTCTTCCCAAAGTGATCAAAGGCTGATCAAAAGAAACTATTTTTCCGAAAATCACGTAGGCGTCACGGAAGTCGTTTGTTACCAACGATTTTTTGATCTTTGCGAACGTAAACTTAAACTTTTTCTTCTGATTAACGGTCGGTATACGGTTCTACGGTAAGTTCTACGTTTCTACGGTTCTACGGTCTAAGTTTAATCACTTCCCATGGCCGAAAGTGCATCGATCTCTGATCCTTTGTCTCTAAAGAATCAAGGACATGCAATATTGCGTCATCTACACCTTATGAAAAACCCCAATGAGATTATTAAAGGAGATTATCTGACATTGACGAGAAAATATGCCCAGAAACAAGGAATCGTTGCTTCCCTCATTTCAAAAGTTCCTTGGAAAAGACAATAGTCGCTATCGTGGTATTGTCGCGATGGTGCTGAACGTTGTGGTTTGTGACCGACACACGAGGTTGATAACGGTAAACAGAGGCGATTGAAATGCTGAACTTTCAGGATACACGCAGAACACAAATCTGGAATTTCTAAAACCTGGATTCGAACTACCGTAATTTCAAAAAATTGAAACGCTACCCACAATAGCTTGTTGATTCGCATGTAATGACGTCGGATCATCTCGGATCAACTGTCCAAATACATAGTAATTGGTAATTGGTAAAGTAAATCTAAGTAAAAAGTAAACCTCTGCAATTTGCACAGTGAAACAAAATTCAGCAATTCAAATAGAGATCTCTAGAGAACGCAGAACTACACCAGAGTTAACAATACACTCACTACTTGATCGAGCTGCTACACTGAATAAATGTTCAAACTATCGTTTAGCAAGGCAAATCTGGACAATTTTAATTGAAAATAGCACAAAATGTTATTGATATTTTCAAAGATTGCAGGCCAAATGTAGCTCCCAGTCAGTAGCTTTTATTGTTGCTTACGTGATGATTTAATGGCCTCAGAACCAAAAATTAAGGATAGTATAGTGAAAAATGTTATTGACACTCTCAAACGTTCCAGCATGAAAGACGATACATTGATTTTGCGGCCAAAAATGAATGAGGGAGCTCTAAGTCAGTATTTTTAAGTAGCTTTCTATTTTAGCTTAATTTTTGACCACAGATCGTACAAGAGAATTGTGCTTAACCACAATTACGTTCAAAACTAAAAAAAATGCACAAAAATGATGGACACAGAAAAAACAATCATTCTTAGCATTTCCACAGTAACCCTCAAAAAACGTTTCAAACACTCAGAAAATCGCAACATTCATCAAGACGCTGTAAACCTCGGCTCAAACCAGTTCACCACAATTCCATCTGAACGTGCGAGAACAATCACTCTTCCGTTGTAATCGATACTGACTTCCCCATTGACTCCTTCCTGCATGTTGCGAATCAGTGATCATCCAAGTGCTTCTCACCTAGAGAGTACACTCGATCCAATCAATTTCGCTCTCAGCTAGAGTCTCTGGATGCAATTACAAAATGCGATTTTATCACTTTGTAACTTGTTTACTCTGGTATCAATCGCACCATTCGCCAACGCTCAAGTGGCGTGTTTGTGCGCCTCTTTGCCACGTTATCGTTTGTTTTTCACTGCGCTCGCAGCAGCGAGCGATTGTTTACAGCGCTGCAGTCACTAAGCCATCTCTGATCGTTGGTAAAAAACACGTTTTTTGTATTAAAACAGCGAAAAACCCTCAAATCTGGTTTGAATGGAACGTTTCACCCCTGTAAAACGACTCACCTCCACGTCGATCTCCATCTCAGACTCCATCGAGGCGCTCGGCAACGGTGGCACTGGCACTACAGCGGGATCAGGCGGCGGCATCGGTCGATTCAGACGATTGCGGGCGAGGAGAAGGAGAAAATAAGCCTCACGAGAGAACATCGCAAAGCATCTCGGTTGGCTGGAGCGAGTGCCGCCCTTTCGCGGGACTAAATGCGTTCGGAGTTGTAGTTTGTGCCGCCGCCACCAACGACGCGCCAACCAGCGAACACACACGCCGCCTACAACTGTTTTTGAGTTTGGTGGTGGTAAGCGGAGGCAAAAGTTTGCCCGGAGGCCGATGTGCGGATGACAGAAAATGGCCTGAGAAGAGGGGAAAGTGTGCGATGAGGATTTGTAGTGTGGATTTTGTGTTTTCCGTGAATTGTGTCTACTGTACGAGGTGCGATAAGAGGGGTATTTGCCTAGAAAAAGGTATTTTATGGTCTGTGGTTGTAAAGAATGAAGAATTTGGTGTTTTGGAGGTGTTTTGAAGGTGAAATTTTTGGTTTTAGTGCTATAATGTAGGCTTCGCTGGCACTCAAACTTAGAGCCTCTGTTTAAGGATTGATTTAAATCTGCAAACGCCTTCCGTCTAAGGTTCAGATAATAGTTCTACAAGAGAGAACAGGCCCAAAATTAGGGCTTAAATGGGCTAAAGGTCCAGATTTGAAATTTCAATTAACCTACAAAAATGCTCGATATGCAAGCACTCAAAATGTCGTAAAATCAACTAATTTGAACACTGTTCTTCAGCTAACAACGCGGCCAAAAACCAAAATTGTAGTCTGCAAGCACCTTCGACACCTGAACCAGTTTGATGACACAATTCGGAGACACAACGCTTCAAGCGCTCTATCACAAGAACGTCACATTCGAGCACACGATTGACACCTTTTAGTTTGTGCTTTGCTGTTTGCACGGATGCAGATGAGACAAGAGACGACATCGTGGATGTTCGGAACAGCAAGTTGTAACCAATTGTGAATGTTCCTGTTCACTTAATTTGGTTTGGTTGTGATTTTGAAGAGCGTTCTTTGGGGAGATTATAGCCTGTTAACGGACTGTTATTGTAGAATATGAATAATGGACAACAGACACCAAACTGAGGCAAATAGTTTGTGATGGCGCTTTGTAAACACCGTGCTTGTCTAGACAATTCTAGTCTAGACGTCGCTGACTCAAAACAGTGTTTGCGGAGCTCATCAGAGAAAATGCCTCACTTGTGAAAACGTGACCTCTAGTTTGTGTTTTGATGCTTTCCGCCCTGATTTTCAAACTAGACACGAGCATAAGCGCTTTGCGGTTTGCAGCGTTGCAAGTTTGCAAAGTCAGACCATCGTAATGTTCTGATTAATTCATTTATTTGATTGTCGTCTTGTCGTGTTTGTGGACGTGTTTAGTGTGGGTTTTCAGTCATTGTGGCTCTTCCTGTTCGCTCTATTGAATATTTACTGTAAAATCAGTTACTTGATGTAACTGTCAGCTCTTCTAGTCATTTATTTGGACTACTGTATAACAGAACATAAGAGCTCCATCCTGATCTCAATCTATATCGTATCCTCAACAAGATTGTAAATGTGCATGTCGATCTCGAAAATATTGAACAATTTGACCATGCTGAAGCTCTCGGTGAATCTGCTGACTATTTTCTGAAATAACCGCTACCGTAATCGCAAGAATTTAACTGTTGAGCGTACCATAATCGTCGGGACAAAGTTCATCAATGTTCCAAATCTCACAGAGACCAATTCTTCTGACACACGCGTCTTGCACAGCGAATAGAGCTCTCTGTAGATCGTTTGCCTCGCCGCTTCCGCTTTCTCAATGGAGTCTGCACTCGCGCCCTCTTTGCAATCGCCAAAGAGGCAAATTCCAAGAATAGCCACGAATTCGGCTGAGGAGATGCTCATGTCGACCATCGGCTCTTTGAGGAGTGTGAGGACCGATGAGTACAACGGTTGGAATATCCTGAATTTAAACTTAGAAGGAATTAAAGGAATTAAGACTCACTTAGCTGTCTCTTTTTGGTCGGAGGGACAAGATTTGCACTTGTAGAATTGTTCCATTTGATCAACGTGGAAGAAACGCTTATCGTTCATTGCAATCCTAAATTTACGCTTCAATTTTTAGCATAACATGTGTATGTGATTTATAATCGCTGTTTTACAAGAATCCTATCGAGCAGAATCGAGCCAGAAGGCTTAACATTCCATAAAATGCCAGTTGAATTTGTCTCATTTGTGCGTTTTATCGTTTAGCCGCTTGGTTTGGGATAAATTAAAAAAATTAAAAAATTACGATTTAAAAAATCGTTATATTTAAAAAATAACAACACGTAAATCAAGTCAAGCCTGCCTTCCGACTTGTTTTGTGACTAGTGCAGGCTTATTTCCGGCTTGTAGGCTTCGCTGGTCTATACTGGTCTGAGGGTTGAAATGTTGCCTATACCGGACCCAAAAAAGTCAGAAAAAGATTTCATTTCGTTAATTAGAGACCGAGAAAGCATATTTAAGATAACAATTGCTCAAACAGGCTAAGAATGCTGAACTATAAACTAAATGTGTTTGCCCACATGAAAGCTAATACAAGCCTGGATCATGGAGACAAATATCAGCTCAAGGTCATGCAGGAATGACAGAATACAGTAATCCAAGTCCTTGCTTAAAATTCAATATTTTACCTTTGATCTCCTTTCTGCGTGAAAATCTGACTCGTGGAAAACGCTTCATCGGCAGTTAGAAAGGTGCTCAAGAAATTCTTGAAATAAATTAACTGAAAATACGGTATTTAGACCTCAATTTCAGTTCGCGTTACCTTTTGTTCTTTACTGAAGCTCCCAAATGGCCCGAAATACTCATTCAGCATTTCTGGACCTAAACTAACGCTCACTCTTGAACACGCAGTCCAGTAATCGTAGTCTCCCAGTAGGAGCACCCTGGGACTGTCGTCGAAGATGCCCTGAGCGGCGTGATCTCCGGGAATTGGCGCGCTTTTCCTCGAAATCCTCATTGACTCGTACCCCTGGACCATCCGGCTGATCATGGGCGTTGGCAATGCGATCTAAATTCTACATAAAAACACTACAAAAAACAGTCAAACTACCGTAATGGAATGAGGTATACTAAGTGAGACGGGCTGCAGTTCATGGAGCGTTGGATACGGTAGCGCAGGTAATCGCGCAGCGGCCAAATGCGAGGTAGTGGGGTATTCTTGAGCGAAAGAGGTGGCGGCGAGGAGATAAGAAGGCACGGTGGGTCGAAATCCAAGCATTGGAGCTGTAGCAACAGGAACGGGTTGCTCGATCGCGGCGGGAGCCGGTGAGACTTGAGTGGGTAAGGAGGAGGTCATCTCAACGGTATCTTGAGTCGGCGTCGACTTTGTGTTGTTTCGCGAGCCGATTCCGTCTCTGTGGCGTTGCACGTCTAAATGTGGAGTTTGAAGGAGTGATACGGTAGGCTGTGGAGCTCACTTCGTGGATTCATTCCCTGATCGATGCACTTTTTCATCCGACACGATCGACACATGCAGCGGACGTCTGAAAAAGGCCCAAATAAAGCTTGTTCGGCATGAACTAGGCATCTTTGAGCTCAGTTTTCAAAATTTTTGATTGATTACGGTAGATAAAATTCAGATATAGGCCCAATTGATCATAATTTGGCTTTTTCAAGTTACGGTAGTTAAAGCAATGACAAAAAATGACCTGACTAGCTGAAATATGTCCATAAAAACGTTGAAAATCAATTGAAAAAAACCAGTGGTCTGAATAGCGCTCAACGGTTATAACCAAGCTTAAAAGATTGATTTTCTGGTCAATTTTGACTGCTACTATAGATACAAGTCAAATCGAGACCCCTAGTTAAGCTTATTTAAGGTCAAAAATTTTGTATTTGGTCTGAACGGTCATTGTGCACGTCTTAAACAAGCCAAAACAAAGCTACTAAATTAAAATGTAGGCCTAATTGATCATAATTTAGCTTCTTTAAGTTACAGTAGCTATATCAATGACATAAAATGACCTGACATACTAAAAACAGCCTTAAAACGTCCTCAAAACCAATATCAATGGTCTGAATTATGGTCTTAACTAACCTTTCCCAATCTCACAATCATTCGCAAACCGACAGACGTACTTCCTGTTTGTCACCGTGGAGCGTCTGAAGAAAGCAGCACAAGCGCGACAAGCGTGGATTCCAAAATGCAGCCCATCGCTGACGTCGTTGCACACGCGACATTTGGTCATCTAAACGTTCTGTTAGTCTTGTATCACTTCGAAAACGCCACCAACAGATATGAAACGAGTAAAATCGAACAAAAGGGAGCAAAAGGCAACATTTAACGAATCGATTTATTGAATTGAACACTACGCGTGCGTGGAGGAGTGGAAGCAATCGATCGATTCACCACTGATAAGGCGACAATGAATCGCGCACGCCAATGACCACACACACAGCGAGGCTGGTAGATATGTGAGTTTGGATGATTACGCTTTTAGATTGGTGCTAATGAATTGAAAGACGACGTCGTCCACTTCGAACATGTTGAAAATCTCGACCAGTTGGAATGTTTCTGCGAAGCGACGCACAACGCCCTGAAATACGATTGTTAGGGAAGTGATGCATGAGCAGAATGGACGGATTTAGGGTTTCGAAGAGCTCAAAAATGTGGAAATGTGGTTTTTTAGGGACTTTGTGATCAGTTCGAAGGAGCTACATGGTGGAAAAAGTGATTGAGGATGTAAATCGGACCAGTAAAAGACATTTTGTGGCCCTGATAGTGATAAATACGCTATGGATCGTTCGTGAGCAATTTTTGGCTATTTTGACAAGCTGAAAGTTCAATTTTTTCAGCTTAATCAGTTAATAAGTTAAATTCTGGACTGCTTGTCTTCTCTTCTTCACGGACCACAGAGAGAGAGAGAGAGAGAAACGGTGAACGATAAGAAACAATTTACATTTACGCCTTAAAGGAAGTGTTTATGAACTGAAAGACCATGTCGTCCACTTCGAACATGTTGAAAATCTCGACGAGTTGGAATGTTTCCAATAATCGACGGACCAGTTTCTAAAATAACCGGTGAGAGAACACAAGAAAGTGGGCGAGGAAGGGGAGGTGAAGGAGGTGAATGCAAGTGCCGAAAAATCAATTTTTGAATTAAAAACCGGCCTTACCAATATGGGACTGATCAGATTGATGATCTCGGCCATGCGCTGCGCGGCCACAAATTCGTTTCCCTTCTGTTTGCACAGCTCAAAGAGTTCCCGGTAGATGATCTGTCGCGCTCCCTTCATCTCCGCGGAGCACTTTTCAGAAATTGACTCGAAATCGTCGTCTAAAATCAGCCAAAATTCAGTAATTACGGTATTTGGCACCCACTTGAATAGAGGTTAATGGCGTGCATAGCCAACAGTTCTGACTTGGTGAGTTGGAGTTTGACGATCGGCTCTTTGATGCAGGAGAGAATCGTTTGGTAGATGGGCGCGAGATACTGCGCCGCTTTGGCCGGATCGCCGTAGCAATTGTTGCACTTGTAGAATTCGTTCATCTGGTCGACGCGGAAGTAGCGTTGCTCGGTTATGTAAATCCTAGAAATTGGATTCATTCGTGATGAAATACGTCAATCTCAGCATGCAAAAATTAACAATTGAAAGCTTGTTTGAAATTATCAGAAACGGATGCTGGTTTTGTATATCCAAAATTGTAAAATTTGCGTTTTCAATTGGCGACCAGAGAAAGCATTGATCAAAATAACAAAAAATCGAAAGAATGGAATGTAATTGCTGTTGCAAAAATGCACAAAAATTTCTTAGATCAGATAATTGGTGTCATATTCTCGAACCACTTGAACTCGGTGAATTATTATTTCAGTTGCAAAAATGCACAAAAAATAATTTGTTTAGAAAATATCAGAAATACATACAATAGTCTACAATATTCTAAGCACCAAAATGACAAAAATTGTTTTTCAACCGCGACATGTTCAAATTTGAAATATTCTTACTGTTGAGACTCAGTTGTAGCTGTAATATCACTAAAACCGTCATTGCATAAATGCAGATCAAATGAAAAATAAGTTGTGACAAAATTGTGTGTAAAATTCCTGTTTCTGTTTGTGTTTTTAATTTAAAATTAAATTTAAATTTAAAAATAACCAATTTAAAAACATTAATAATTGAAAACACTTCAGGTCGATCAGTTAGATCAACGCTAAATCAGATGCTGGTTTTGTATATCCAAAATTGTAAAATTTGCGATTTCAATTGGCGAACGGAAAAAGAATTGATCAAAATGACAAAAAATCGAAAGAATGGAATGTAATTGCTGTTGCAAAAATGTACAAAAAATTCTTAGATCAGATAATTGGTATCATATTCTCAAAGTTATCTTGAGCGCTCCAATTCGCCAAGTTATCGCCAATCGGATCTGCAATTTGTTATGTTCCAATGTCCTAACAACAATCAGTAGGCATTTCCTCAAAAATGACAAAAAAATCTGTTTTAACCGCAAAATGATAGCATTAATGAAAATCATGTGGAATACAAAAATCATAAACAAAAATTTGGCGGAAATTCCTATTTCTGTCTGCAGTTGTTGATTCCAAAAAAACTTTTCTATTTTCTTTTCTTTCATTCATTTAATTTATTAAATTCCAATCTTTTGGTAGTTTGGGACCATACAATAAAAAAAATTCACTAAATTTAAAACTGAAGAACGGCGCCAACAAAAATTTTAATTACTTGTGATCTGTGAAAAATTTGACTTAAACTAGAAAATTTTATACATATTGATTGGTGGGAAACGCACTAGTGCAAAAAATAAAATAAAAATTCTGAAGTTTGGGATCATGCAATAAAAAATAAAAACTGGCTCCAAAAAAAATTCTAAATATTTATTTAAAAAAACTCTTTAAAGTATAAATCAATCCTTGTTTTCATCTGGTTTTGAAAAACCCCGAATTAAATATCAGCTTGCCTATTGTACTACAAATTTCCCCGAAATAACTTATATTTTCAAAAGCTAATCATGAACTAGTTCATGAGTTCATGAGAAATGCCCAAAAATATGATTTGAATTCAGTTGGATAATGATTAATTCGAAACGTTTATTCGATTGAGACTTTGTTGCTGGATTGCTCAGAAATGTCCTCAAAAAAGCATTTTTTTTGCAGTGAAGCTAAATTAGTTTGATAGTAAACCGTTCCAACGTGCTTTTTTCAGTGAAAAAATCGAGGAATTTTCTAAGTGTTTAGAAAAATGCGTTGGCAAATAATCCTTATACAAAAATGGATTGGTTTGCTTTGGACACATCGACGGCCGCAAGAGAACAAAAAAGTCTTGCAAAAATTCTAAAACTGGACACGCTTAATTCTGACACGATAATCAAATAATTTTTAAAATGATGATTTTAAAATGTTTGGATCGATTCGACTGGATCGGTTGCGTTGCTGCATTTTGGTGTAGAAAACGCATGCGCTTCAATCAAAAAATTGATTTATAATGTTTTTCGTAAAATTTTTGCTGTTGGCAAAATTTAACTATTGGCAACTATAGTTAAATTGGAACTGGAAATAACCTTTGGGCATTGTGAGGCTATATTGGTTTGATGGTAAACTCTATCATTTTAAAAATTACAAATTAAGTATTAGGGATTCAAAAATTCAGACCCGCTTGTTAGCTGCTGCTACTGTTGCCAAAAATAAAAAAATTGGAATAAAATTATTTAGGTTTTTGAATAGATTGGGAATTAATTACAGGGTTTGTTGATTACAAACAGAAAAAGATTTGAGTAAAACGGATTGTGGAAACGCGAATGCACAAAATTATAATTAATTTACATAACGATTAATTCGAAGCGTTCATTAGGTTGAGGTTTTGTTGCTGCATTTTGGCGCTAAAAAGTATACATTGTAAAGAACAAGCTCACAAAAATTGATTTAAAATATATTTATTGAATTTCGTGCAGAATTGAACTCAAAAATGCTTACGTATTACGTATTACCGTCACCGGAACTTAGAGTTTTCACGGCAAAAAATTGTCAATTTTTCTGGCTTGTGGACGCTTTTGGAGGAAAAAATTGAGGACGCTATCGAATAACATTGGACATTGATGTAAATTGATCGACAGATCAATAGCAAAAAGCAAAAAAAGAGATCGTCGCATCAAAAAAACTATAATGAATTTACTCTTGCGAACTCTTGCGAAAATTCTAAAACCGCTTAATTCGCTTAAACATTATTTTCACTTAGTAATTCGACATTATTCTTTATTTTATTCGACACTTTATTCTGTGTAATCGAATAAATGCACAAAATGATTAAAAAAAATTTCGATCGCATTCTTTGGACTAATTGGTTGCGTTGCTCCATTTTGGTGTAGAAAAAGTACGATATGTTCTCCAACGATCTCCAAAAATTGATTTAAAATGATTTTGTAAAAGGCTGTGAGACTAAATTAGTTTAAATGTTAACCCATTTAAAAAAGTTGAGGTTTTTGGAGTCATTTTTCCAGGATCAAGTTGATCAAAAATAAATGAATGTGAAGAAATAAAAAATTGATTAAAATTATTATTTAATGTGAAGCAATATCCAATTCTATTCGACTGAATAGAATTTTGCTGAATTTTGGTTGTTAAAGGTCGACTCCAAAAAGTGATTTGGATTGATTTGAAGCTGTGTTTCGACAGGTTGCCAGTTTGTTTTTAATAACGCATTCCACTCCGAAAATTGATTTAAAATGATTTTAGTGAAATTGTTGTTGTGTGGCTAAATCATGTTGAAAGTAAACTTTAAAAAGCGATTCATGCGTCATTTTGAAAGATTGAGTTTGAACAAAAATCTATACGCTTTTACGCTCATTGTAACTTTTTTCGGCAATTCGGCAACAACTTGGCAGCAAAAATTCTATTATGTAATGTTATTGAAGATTTGATTACGCCACGAAGTGTACTCCTTATCCCAAAAATGCCTATTTATGTTTTTAAAAATTTACTTTTTCTACTTGTTTTTTACTATATTTGCGTAATGCTCCTTTTTGCGTAATGCTCCTTTGCAAAAATACTACAAAATGCCTGTTTATTTTGAGGATTCGAAGCTTTGAAGCCAAAATGAAATGTCTTTGCAGCCCTTTTGCAAAAATGTACCAAAACGCAAAAATGCCATTTTCTGTACCAAAAAGGATACAAAAGCACGTGAGATCGGTCGGAGAATTAGGACACCATGCTAGCTTTTAAAAACTTTGGATAATAATTCGAAATTAATCCAAGAACTTGCCTGAAAGTGCCTAAATTGCGTAAAAATTGTTGTTGCATTTTGGCGTAAAAAACTATAAAAAAACTTACGGTACTCTCCAAAGATTGGACATTGGCAATTGCTGTTTAGCTGTTAAAGTATCTGTTTATACTAACGCAGTTACTAAAAACTAAAAAACATTCTACGAAAAAACTGTTTTGCTTTCAGGCTTTGAAACTTTGATTAAATCAAAAGCTTTCACTAACAACCTACAGGTCATGCCAATAAAAATGCTTTTTACTTGAATATTAAGAGTAACTGAAAATGACAAAAATTCCCTTACCTTTTATCTCCCTTCTCTGGAAATCTCAACGCTGTTTGATAGACCGGCTCAACTGTAAGGTAATAACCGAGGAATTCTCGGAAAATGTAGATCTTAAAGCAATGCGTTAACCAAAGAATGAAAAGGTGCCATTTCGTACCTTTTCCTTCTCTGAAAACGACTTGAACGGGAAGAAATGCTCGTTCAGCATGTCGACCAGCAGGGTTAGCTCCACACGTACGCTTGCAAGGGAAATGTCATTGTTTCCGGGTACCATACCCTGATTATCTGCGTATAAATTCATAAAATGCATTTTAAACGCTTACGACTATATCCGGATCGTAGAGCTTCACAGGATGTTTGTTCCCGAAAACGTTTGTCGACCGGTGCAACGTCCTCCTTCGCGCTGTCAGGCTATCGTAACCTTTGACCATTAGGTCGATAAACGGCGTCACAGGGGGTGGAAATGACGAAGAGATCTAGACCACAAATTTGCTCAAAACTTTGGATTCAATTACCACAGAGATGTCAGTCGCCGAGGGTGATTTTGGGAGTCGCGGGACCATTCCAGCGAGGCTGAGGTCAATCGGTTCACTTTCGCTGTTCGAGGAGCGCGACGTTGATGGTTCGTCGGGTTTTAAGATGTTTATGAGATGAGGAGGGTCCTTGGTGCATTCTGAAAACCAACATGCTGACCAGGAAGAGACAGATTGAACAAAAAAGCAAAAACAGTTAATTTAAATTAAAATTAAAATTAATGTAAATCTTAAATCTTTCAAAATGAGTATTCACAACTCAGAAACGGTATGTGATGATAACCCAGCTTCTGTGACTTCAAAAATTGTTCGTTCATAATTATTTTAAATATTTTCATATTTTTAATTTTTCAATTAAATTTACATTGATATTCAAACAATTAAAGTTGGTCAACTACTTTCAAATTTTGCAAAAAAAAATTAATTATGATATTTCTTTAAACAAATATTCAAAATTGAATTTCAGTTTGACGAAGCCGCGCGAACAAAAAACAGTGCGTGACGGAGTCAAAGTGCAGACCAATTGATGATTTGGGTTTTGTCGCAACATCCGTTTTCGCTTTATAATACATAGAAGAGAATCGCTGCTAACCCGGAAGCAAAAAATTTAAATAATTTTGGACAACGACCAAGACAAAAAACAGTATATGTAAAACATTTGTCAACCTTTGTGTAAACCTCAGCGTTATTTAAAAACACCCAACCATCAAGACCGGGATTATTGAAAATTGAGAAAAATCAAATTACGAAGGACAAAGTTGTCGCTTCACCAAAGGATCCAAACATAAATTTTCAAGACTTAAGTAAATCTCAAGATGAAATAAATCATCATAGCTTGAAAGAGGAAGACGCAATCCACTAATGCAAACCAAAAGAAACAATTGAATGTTTGCTAAGTGTTTTCGTTCAATAAAAAGTCAAAAATGTCGATTTCCACCAAAACGCAAGTTTAAAATTATTTCGTTTATCGCTTAAAAAATGTTTTAATCAAATTATTAATAAATTATTATTAAGCAATAAATCAAATTAAACTCTGGTCTAAAATTTGTGAAAAAAATACGCATTGAACATACAGTAACGAGCATCCACGATGACGCACCTGACGTGAACATGGAGCATTCCTTCAAAAAACTTTTGTCTTAGCTAATTCTTTAATTCTATTAAATGTATCAATAAAATACGGAAAAAATGAAATGTACTAATGTGCAAAAAATTTGTAAGCTTATGTTTCAACTTGAGGTTGGTGAATTAACTATATATACTCTTTGATGTCTAAAAAAATGTTTGTGTTTGAAAAATCAAAAATTCAAAAAAGGTAAATTTAAAAATTAAACAAAGAATTTTTTATTTTTTTTTTAAATTTGTTTGATTGGCAGCAATCTTTGTTATAGGCGATGTAATCTGCGAAGAAAATCAAATGTCCAATATTCGTTGACATTTATAGCTTGCAGAATAAAAACTTCAAGTCACAACCAAAAATTTGTTTAGAATTGGAAAGAAAAAATAAACAAAAGTAACTTAATTTTTGCGAGCGTTTAAATCGTTAAACGCTAATAACGAGGTTTTTGAACGAGGCTATTAACAAAAAAATTTAAAATAGGTAACACGAAAAATCAGAACAAATTTCCAGCAAATCGTGAAAATAAACGTAAACGGTCTTGGGCATTCTTCCCTTAAAATTAATACTTAACATAGAGAGAGAGAGATATGCCTTTCATAACACCTACTGTTAGTCAGTTCATCGCTATTTTCTGTAAAAAATGTTCAAAAATTACAATTTTCAAAATTAAAACAAAATCTTGAAAAAACTCACTTTTGGTGCTCATTCCAAGTCCGACGCATTTTTTGAATCTACACGATCGACACATATTCCTCGCATCTGAAATTTGCAGATTTTTATTCTCGATTCCACTTCTCCCACCCTCCTACCGTTTCCTATGTCGCAGTTGCTCTCTCGCTTGCACGCGTATTTGCGCTGTTGCAGGACGCTCCGTCTAAAGAACGCCGCACACGCGCGACAAGCGTAAATCCCAAAATGGAGACCATCGCTCACTTCTCCACAGACTAGACATGTGTACATTAGAGAGCTAAAAAACGTGAATCGATCGGTTAGGACCACACACGAATGAGAAGTATTGTTGGTGGAAATCCAATTACAATCATAAACACGCGTTCTTTAAATTTTTTATTTAATTTAAAAACTGCACTTTGATGGTATTTGGATATTTGCTTGGAGACCTAAAATAACTGTAACATGAACTGTTGAAAAAGTGGATGCCTTTGAGCGCACTCCATAGCTACAGACGGATGTCGGCTGCTACCATAATCTTATTCACAAGCAGTTTGGCGCTGGTCGAGACTTCTGAAACCACAAGATCTGAAAACAGCAAATGTGTTATGTACATTTGAAAATTAAATTTCAAACTTTTAAATTAATTTACAAAAGAATTAAAACCGTACAAGGACTAAGTTTAAATGTACAAAAATGATAAGAATTAAAATAAATTAAATACAGTTATTTCTATTAATTGTGTTGTTATTTGTTAGTTTTAAGAAAATATAAATTTAAAAACTTTTAATTGAATTAAATGATAAAAAATTAAAACCAAATTTCACAACTTTTGTAGGTTTACTAGCCGTTCAAAAATTTGAATTGTTAAAAAAATCATCCTCAAGATCCTCAAAAATCTCATTTTTGCTCTTCTTTTTTTCAATTTTTCATTTTCATTTCCTGAGAAAATGAACGAAACTGCGTAAGCTCTTCAAAAATAATAGACTAAACTCATGTCAAATAAATGAGAAAAATTGTTGAAAGATTTCTATATAGCACAAAAGCGAAAATTAATTTTTGGAAATTTATACTTCAGTTTGTGAAGAACTCTTCTAGCGGATCAGAACTAAAAACAAACAGATAAATGAGTCTTTTATTCGATATCCAACGAACAAAAATGACTATTTTTTAAAATTTTTTTGCTGACCTTAGCTTGTTTTTAAAGCCAAGACACAGTCATGAAGTGATTAAAAAGTGCGTTAAAATTAGAAACACATTAACGCTACTTCCAAAAAAGCTTTTTGTGATTCATGGTTTTATGTGGTATTAATAAGAAAGTGGCATTGAGTTTATTCGAAGACGAATTTCCACTCAAGCAATTTCCAGTTTAAATTTTTTTTAGAAATCATTGCTCGTGCGCAATTCTTCAAAAATAATCTTGTGCAATCCCCAGTTAACAGGCATCCTACCATCGCAATGTTAACATAGTAGAATACCTACCAGATTAAGTCACTGAAGTAGTTTGATAATTTCAAATCTAAAAGTTTTGGTAAAATACAAATTGTAAAAAAAAAAGAATGATGCAAAAACAAGAAGCAGAAGATACAAAAATATTCACTTAAAAAGATGGAATTAATTATATGAGTGCAATGAAAATTTGATCGTTAATGGAGATAAATTTTTTATGGATATATTTGCACTGAAGCCAAAGACCGAAGCAACAAAAATTGTTATTTATTTTAGTTTAAATTTTTTAATTTTCTAGTTTTGCTTAAAACGTTCACTATTCACTAAATAAAATTCGCTGCAGTTAAAGTATGAACAATTGGTATTGAGTTTATTAGAAGACGGAATTCCACTAAAAGCATTACCAGTTTGTTGATTTATGTAATTTAATTTTTAATTTAACCAATTTAAACTAGTTTAAAAAATAAGAAATGCTCTATCGAAGCAGAATAATTTCAAAAATTCTCACTTAAAAAGATTAATTATATGCCTGATTTTTACGGATTTATTCGTTTAAGTAACAAAAAATTGTAATTTATTTTAGTTTAAATTTTTTAAATTTTCTAATTTTGCTTACAACGTGCAAAACGATTTTTTCTAATGAGGTTTATAAAGCGGTCGGCTGAGATCACACACAAAAGCAAAGTAATTAGTGGAAATCCACTAGAAATTATCAAAACGCGTTCTTTGTACCTATTTATTGTACTATATATTTTATACATCGATTATAATGCTATGCTATCTTGGATCTTCTTTGTACAGGCCTGAAACGGGCTTACGGATCCATTCATTCGAGACAAATAATTACCTACCGTGATCGCGCTAAACACGCTTTGGATGTATTCAAACCTTTTGCTACAACGTTTCAAGTAGCCAACTACCGTATTCCTCACTTCACCGGTCTGCTGATCTTGATTGGTAGAATACGCGCACAGCGCTAAAAGTCCCACGAATTCTTCGACAGAAATTCGCAGATTTGTGAACGGAATCACGATAGTTTGGATTATTTCATGATAGACGAGGAGCAGCGGAAACTGGTTGATGAGATGGAAATGAGAGCCGACGTTAAAGTAGAGTTGATCGGTCAGTGCTATCCTTAAAGCTTCAGCGTCATTTGAAAAATTAAAAACTACAATTAAAAAAAATTAAAAAACTTATATTTTCTGCCGCTTCGTTCCAAAAAAAATTTATGTGTTTAATATTATTAATAATATAAATAAATAATGTAATTTAATTTAATAAATAAAAATAATTTATATTACATAATAAATTTATGTGTTAACATGTGGAAATGTGGAAACATTACGAAATGTAAACGTTTACGAAAATGTTTTAAAATGTTAATGTTAATTTCAAAATTTCAAATTTTTAAAATTTTTTATTTTATCTTTAATCTTAATTTTATCTTCAGGTTTAATCAGCTTTCAGATTTAATTTCAAATTTAACTTTTGAGATTTTCAAACATTATAAATTTTCTTTATAAATATAAAATTAGTTTCTTTTATCGAGCGATTTGCGGCTTTTAGGGAATCGTTTAAAAGTGTACTAGGGTTCAGTAGAAGTCGTAGAAAAGAAAATTCCGGAAGAAAAAGGTCGTTTCAGAAAGGTCGTTCAAATTGGAATGCATGATAACAAACGGTGAAAAGATAAGTGGGTTTAAAAATACTCACGTTTACTGAATTTAATGCAATCACAGTAATCACAGTTTAATGCAAGTTTCATTTTAAACTTTTAAAATGATTTATCTTGTTAATACTTTCGCCCCGTTCAAAAAAAAGTAAAAAATAAAATTTAAAGATAACAGTAACTGTTTGCTAAATTTAAATTTTAAACGATTATTAGGTGTTATTTACAAAAAAAGGAGATTAATTGTGATATTTCACCTGCAAAAATTGCCTGAAAAAAGCTAAAATTGACTAGGACAAATTAAAGTTTCTACCACGGTGTTTAACAACCGTTTACACGGAAAACAAAAATTCAAATTTCTTTCTATTTTGATTTTAAAATGGTAGGATTTTTTAAATCATATTTTTGAGCGTTAAAAAGAGCGTTTTGACTATTCGGCTCACGCACAAAAATATTTGAAACAATTATTTATTTCACCAATTTCAATTAATAATGAAAATAAAGCTGATCGGCAAAAAAATCGGTAAATTGGGAACAAAACTCAGTTTTAAAAACAAACGTGCACTGCTTACTTTTACAACTTTAAAAAAATTAATTTAAAAAACTTAAAACATGGAATTCTAGCCAAATAATCTACAAATAAGCCAAATAGCCAAAAATGGTTACATGTCAAAATGTCAAAAATTTCATAAATGTAGACATTAAAAACAAAAATTCATCAAATTCGTTAATTTGTTTATTATTTTGCTGTGTTGATAAACTAGCTGTTTGAGCGTTCAAACCAACTCGAACGGGAAATCGGAAGTAAGAGTCTTGAACAAAAAGATTCAAAAAATATAGTTGTCGGGCATTATTGATTTTTTAAAATACAAATGTCCTAGTTTAAATCTATGTCTACGTATTCACTGAACAGAGAAAGCAAAATAGTAGCCTAACATAGTAATAGTACAAGGCGCTCCCCACAAAAATACAAAAAACTATTTCTTAAATTTTAAATTGTCCAAAATTTGCAAAATTTCAAAACTTTTTTTTTTCAACTTACAAATACACTTACATTCCCCTCCGTTCATCCGCGAATAACGCCGCCGTTCGAAAAGCCAAATCTGCCACGTAGAACATGACCGCAAACGATTTGTGATTATTTATCTGAAAATTTTCTGTACTCTGAAATCAGTCCGCTCCGATCCCTTTCTTACCTGATTACAGTAATCCATATTTGAGATCCGTGGAAAGTTTTGCATCAATTTGTAATTTGCTTCTCTGTCTGTTTCTATCAGATTCTTCGTGAACTGACCGAGCCAACACAATGGCACCCCTTCCTGTGGCTCCGGTTTAAGCCAACTACGGTAGAGCGGAATATTCTGGTTCATGTAGGGCATTTGTGAGTGCTGTATCCTTCTGTGCACAACGAGTTGTTGATACGCAGTAATGGAGGAGTGTAGCAGGTTCATTTGTGGCTTCATGGGTTCATTGAGTGTAGGAAGACCGTCGAAAAATTCGGCAAGTTCAAAACTTGCGGTTGGATCACGTTTTGGAGGTCTGGGACGGTTTGGAGAAGAAATAAAGACCACTTTCTTTTTATGGGTTTCATCTAAAAAACGTTAAAAGGTTATTAAATATTTAATTTGTTTATTTCAATAAATTTGATTAAAATGGACACATCCCAGACACAAAAATATGGAACTCCAACATCCGTTCCTTTTTTCTGACTATCTGTTGCTTTTGTTGGACAAAATGAATATTATTGCCATTCAAAATCAGTTTTGGTCGCTCTGATTTTGTTATGTTCACTGTATGGAGACTTTTTCAAAATTCGATTAATTAATTAATTTTTTTTTTGAATTATTGTCACCCGTGTTTAATCATGGTCACTGCATTTATGCTATGGTTACTCGTGGTCATTGTGGTCACTATTCCATAATAGAGCCTTGTAATGATTTAAAGCTCCATCTGCAAAGAAGGGATCAAGGGCTGACTGAAATGAGTAGCCAAGATACATTTTTTCTATACATTAAGTACAAATTGCTTACTAGAAAAAACGCTTCTTGAGGCAAAAAAGACATTTTGTTCAAAGTACTTCTGAAAGCATGAATAAAAGTAGGACGACAGTACAGGGAAAATAGTTTTCAATGATATTTTTCAAATATTAAGATAATCTAAAAGTGTTGTATTGATAAAAGGAAAGCACCAACCTGATTAGTCCTAAACTACCCAAAAATATAATAAAATTCAACAAAAATTGTAGATTTTTACATTAATTTGCAGACAATTTACAATTAGACAGTTTGCTGCGTAGACAGTTTGCGGATACAATCAGTTCTCTGTAAATTGTTTACAACACTCGATTTGGCTCTAATGGCAGGATTAAAAACTTTCAATTTACAAAAATCCTAAGTTCGAATTATGTTGTACAAAAATAAAATCCGAAAAAATTTAAATTGTTTATTCATGTAACAATTTATTTACTTTGTTTAATAATAATAGTTGAAACATTCATATTCTGCGAGAAAAATGCAGATAACAGATGATTGTTTCTTGGATAATCAAAAATTAAAAAAATGACTTTTACACAAGACCGAAATCCAAAAATAAGCGTACTCTTATACGTTAGCGTAAAACAATGATCACAACACGATCAGATTAAAGTAGATGTAGAAGACTTTAGCCTCCAAAAATTCATTTTTTATATTTTTGTAGTATTTGTAGTATTTTTGTAGTACAGTAAGATATTTCCAAAAAGATACTGAATAATCCAACCAGTGTGCTGATGAACACAAAGCGCCAACCTGTTATTCCAAAAAACCTCCGAAAATTAAATAAAATTCTCCAGGCATTGCCGTTAGACTTTTACAGTTACAATTAATTAAGCTATCGGACAGGTTCTCCGTTCTCCATTTACGACACTTAGGGAATACCTACCCAGACAGTCAGTGTTGAATGAATGGCACAACAACAAGTGACAAAATTTGCGGAGATGAAGAGGATTATACAAAAAATTACGACAAAACGTCTTGCGATTGATTATTTACCAAACTTTGTACGGTAATTTTGAATTAGAAAAATTGCTCACCCATTCCAGCGGCCCGACACTTGGCCAGCCTGCACGGATGACATTTCTTCGTCATGCGAAAATGGATTTCGCAACGATTCTCACCACTTTTGCACGCAAACGAAAATTTACGGTAAAGAGTGCGACGAAAGAAGGCCGCGCATGAAGCGCAGGAAATGGCGCCAAAATTATTGCCTACAGTAGTCGAAGATTGGCAAATGTGGCAAATTTTGAACTTTCTGCTTTGAACGCTGATCATTATAACGGTGGTGGTCGTGGAGAGAGGATGATACCGGATGGCACTGGAGAGCTAGTTGACCAGTCGCGCTAGTGCGGAGGGTGGTCTAGAGATAGTGTCCGAATCTGGTGCTATCTTGCAGTTGTTTGCTCACTGTCCAGCAAAGACCACAATGTGATCTTTAGGATCAAAAATTTGCAACATTTTGATGACAATTTTTTCTTCAAAAATGAGCTCGAATTATTACTCGTATTCGGAGAGCCAGCTTAACGAAGAGCCACTGCGCAGAGCGCTTCAGCGCAGCCATTTTTAGACTTCCACGTCTTATGTTTGTTCGCTAACTTTGAAATGATAAGATGATATCAGTTGTTCCCTACCAGCAGCAGACAGACGGACGATTACTTCTCCCCCGTCTGATCGACAAACAGGAGAATCTGTCCGCTTGATTGAATGAAGGTTTTATCTCAAAAATGCAAAAATTGCTCCCCTAATGCAATTTAACCGCGCAAAAATATTTTGAAGAACTCATTATTGAACAAAAAAACTCTTGAAAGTTCTTGAAAGCGAAACCAATGATTAAAAAATTGAACCTTTGAAGTTATGCGTAACGATAATATAAAAACAAATTGAAACCCTATTTGGTCAGGAAAACAGCGCGGAGACTCAATCGTACAAGCAGCGAATAAATTAAAATTTTAACCAAAACAGAAGAAAACAATGTCTTACTTGTTATTATTAAATTAAAATGGTTTATTTTAAATTTTCTTTGCATTTTTACTCATCGGCAAAGGGTTGTTGCTAAAGCTAAGTTGAAGCTAGAAAACCCGAGCGTATTGTCTCGGCACTCAAAAACAAAAATGTATTTGATAGACTGATTGACAAAAAAACTGTGCACTGACCGTTTCTACATTTCGAAATTTACAAACAATGAGTTTTATTTTTAAAAATTACTTGGTAGCCGTTTGCGGTAACTGTAATGAAGATGTGGCATATTCATCTTCAGGGAGTTTCATTTTCAATTGTTTTTTAGTTCCTTGCATTGTCGAATAATAATGTGGAATTTCAATAGACATGACCCGGTTCCTGCAGCCATCTTCAAAACCTTTGTCTTCTCTTTTGTGTTGAGTTTTCTGATCTATCAACAGGCTATCAACAAAAATACAACATGGCCTCTTGCAATCTACTGGAATTTACTCGATGACATTGAAAACTTGCTTTTAAACGAAAATCCAAGCTTAACCATACGGGATACCATAAATGGGCACCGTACACTCACCATCAAAAATGATGTGTTGAAAATGTTGAAAAAATACAAAAAATTTTCAGAAAATTTTCTGAAATTTTCAATATTCGTTCGACATGAATGTTTTCGAAAAAGCTGAAATCAAAAATGAAAATTACATTGACAAAGGTTTAAAATAACACGAATTTGTGGGTAATAAATATGTAAAAATTGAACTTAAAAAAAAAAAGAAAAAAATCTGTGTTCTAGTTTTAAATTTGCAAAGTTGTGAAAAACCTGGAATTAGTTTTGTTAAAGGAAAACGTTGTATTGTAAAATCGAACAGAATCCATAGTTTTAATTAAAATCAGCATTAATTTGCATTTGATTTTCACTTTGAATACTACATCAAATTGTACATAAAAAAAGCTCACACTGCTGCGTAATTGTTCCAACTGTCCGATCTAACTTCAACCAAAAAATTGTCTTTTAAGTGAGCGCAGTTTTATTCAAAGAATATTTTATTGAACAGCAGTTTCCGAAACATTTTGGAAAAAGTACAAAAATTTGTTGGTCGTTGGAAAAAATGGTTGAAATATTCAGCGACGTATTCAGTTATTCAGTTATAGCAAAATATTCAGTTATAAATGCTGTTGCGCCTATCAAATGCTAGCACATAGGCCATATCGCGATACTACAAACCAGAAAAAATGTTTGGCTACTACGCCCCAGACCAAAAAAAAACGCCGTTTCGAGGCTCTTCTGTGGCAATTTCTTGTAGCACAATAAATCACCCCATACATCAATGAGTCCTTCGTGTCACAGGACACGACACTACAAAAACATCCAGGTAATCCTGGGAATAAACTAAAAATTGAAACTTTTTAAATCTTTTACGGAAAGGCAATACGTAAAGACAGATACGTAAAGATACAAAAATCAAACGAGCCAAAAGTGGTAAACCACAAAGCCATTAGATGATGACTAGCAGAAGACACAAAAATTCTTTCAATTTGTGTACATGATTTTTGTTGTTTAAAAAAATGAATAAGCAGTTTATTTTCGCTTGCTATTTTCGAAAAAAACACTGAATGTTAAATATGAAAAATAATAATAATTAATTAATTTTTTTCACTTTCAATTCGATTTTCACTTTAAATTGTACATCAAAATGTTCTTTTAAATGCGCGAATTGTTTTATTTTAAGAACATTTACTTGAACCATTTGTCCAGTGTCCTGAGTCATCATCTTCAAAAAAAAATAATTAAAATTAGCATTCATTTGCATGTGATTTTCACTTTAAATTGTACATGAAAAGGCTCAAAATGCTGCGTAACTGTTCTAACTGTGTGATCAAATTGTATTTAATTAAAGCTATAGCTATAGGAGAACATCATCAATTGAAGAGAAAGAGAAAAAAGATTTTTCAATTTGATTTTAAGAATTTAAAAAAATCTCTCAATTGCAAAAATTCAAATTATTAAAATTACATTTCAAATTAAAAAGCTGCACGCAAATTGAAATGCTCCGGTTGAACAGCTACAAAAGTTTTAAAAATAGAGAAGTTTGATTGTACCTCAATTTGGTACGGTTGACTTCAAAAACAAAAAATTTCAAAAAATTCAGTTAATTCAGTTCAGTTCAAAATTCAATTAAAAAGCGATAGTGAAACACATATCGACGGTAAAGAATACCGGGAAAAACTAGCATGCCGACCAAAAATCTAGCACTTGGGCAATATCGCGATAGTCTAATATATGCAAAAAGTAATCCACAAAAATTATATCACCACCAGCTTTCTACGCGCCCGAAAACGCCGATTAGGGCAAAGGCAATTACAATTATAGCATAATAACTCACACGGTCCATCAATGAGTCCTTCCTGTCCACACGACCTGTCTATCGATCAGTGTTCATCGAACGCAAACTTGATTTCCCGACTGTTTGTATTTTGTAGTAGTCGTGTCGAGCGCACGCGGTCGCCACATCGGAGATACGCAAAGCACCGCGCTGTGCATACCCGTTTGCGCAACCGCGCATTGAAGAAGCGGAGACAACGCCGCGTTGCTTTGTACTATCGAGCGCATTCCCGCACGGCCGTGACCACCTGCGTCTTTCAAAGGACGCCGGCGCCTCTTGTTGCTTGCCTTGTGGTGTGCACATCGATCTACTAGGTATAATGGAGAGGTGTTGTTGACAGCGAGCGGGTAACAGAGAACGCGGATTAATGAAACAAATGCCATTGCTTGGGTTTGAATAGAAGGAAATTTCATCAAAATATTTTTCAAATTCAAGAATATGTGGAATAGATGAGTACAGATCTGTCAGTCTTAATTTTTATATGTTTCAAGATTAATAACTATATTGGCCGAGTACTCAACTAATGAAAGTTAATAAGCAAAATGCGACGTCCGTCCTGCAAAAATTCGGTTTACACTGTTTTTTATTCAAAAATTTGGTTTCTATTAAGGTTGACTTTGAATATAAAAAAATTTCATTATAATCATTTCCAATTTCTAGAATTGATGGAAAATATATGAAAATCTTAATTTTGTATTTAAAATTTAAACAAAATTTTTTTTTTAATATTAGAAAATAAACTGACCAAAAAGTTCTGCAAAAAAATGTGTTCCCTAATCCAAAACTTTGTTAAATATTTTGTTGATCACCAAGCGTTAAACATTTGCGCTCAGCCCTGTCAAAGAACCAAAAATTTCTGATACGAATGATTTAATTTCATGACAGCAGTGTTTGTCACTTACAATCAATCGTTGCTTAACGAAAATAGAACAAAAATAACCGTTTTATACTTGCTGCTAAACTTGCCGAATTCTCAGCCTTTGATATAATTGTGAACATCAATTGAGAGCTATCATGAGTTGCAAATCTAAAAAAACCACAAATTTTTAGTAAAAACGAAATTATTAAAAGTTGAAGCTAAAATCGAGCTTTTAAAAATAAAAGAGCACTTTTGTCAAATACATGTGTGTTGGCAAGAGGTCAAAAAAACGACCGCTCGATTTGCCGAAATGAATGTTTATTCCGCTATTCCATTTCAGTCCAAAAATCGCTCTTTTTTATTGCAATTTGCGTCTGCAAAGAAAGCTGCATAATTCAAAATGTTATCAATGTTAGTAATTAAACCGCATAGACTCAAAAGAATGAAACGAGTTCATTGTAAATTGTACATAATATGCACAAAAAAATTATTGTAAATTGAAAAACCCAATTTACAAAACAATTGAAACGATAGAAAAGAGCGCAAAAATATGTTAACGCTGTTTGCTATCTGAGGCACATATGCTGACAATCTCACAATTCTCATGACCCTCTTCAGGGTGTTTTTTTCAAAATAAAACACAAAAGCTTAGGAAATGTTTGGAGGTACCAAAATTTGAAATGATATAAATTAGCAGTTATCAGTACCAGTTCGACAATCTGCCGACGATGAGTTATAAATTGCCCAATACATTCACAAAAATAATCAAAATGAAATCTGTTCCTAAAGAAATCTGTTCTAAGAAATCTGTTCCTAAATTAGGTTAGTCGAAAAGTTTATTTATCTTATCTAAAAAAAATCAGAGTTTGTAATAACAGAATCATGCAAGTGCAAGATTAAGAAATGTCATTTTTTCGAGACACGACACACAGTAGAGTTGGAGAATGTTTGTTTGCACAAGACACTCATCAAACACTAGAAAAACAGCAAAAACAGAAAATACAGACACGCGGCATAACATCAGTCAGTATTGCTGTAGATTATTCAGTTTGTCAGAATTTGCAAAAACAAGGAAAGCAACAAATAAAAAATGGTACCCCGCAAACCGGAAAATCTCAAACTACCAAAAACACAATGATCATGGTACCAGCGGCAAATCATAAAAGTACAAATTTCGACGCAAAAAACACAACGCACTTCCGCAAACATAAATTACATCAAAACGCATCAAACAGCTAGTAAAATATCGCCACTTTCGCGACCCTTATCGATTTGTACAAGCGATCAGAGAGCGTGTGAAACGCGGCGGAGCGCGCCCTTCAATCGATGGAAGTCACCGGGGCGTCGGTGGCGATGTTGGCGACAGCACTCGCTCGCCTCCAACATCGACCAGAAAGGAGCAGCAGCTCTGATTGTTGAAAACGCAAGTTTCCTGTTTTTAGAAGTGGGTGAGCGCACAGCAATAGTTGTGGGAGTCAAAACACCGATCTTGCGCTGCTGAGAAGCGAAATAATCAAAGATATGAGCAAATTAATAAAGCCAACTAAACATGGGAGGTTATGTGGACTCGGGGACGATGCTGTCCGATTGCAAAGAGCTGTGAAGTGATATCCACACTTTGAAAATAATGAAGCTAATTTTCGATTCAATTACAACGATTTGTGTTCAATTATCATTGTTTGGTGGCTTAACTAATTGGAAAACTAAATTTAACTAAAAGGATCATTATGAAACTGAGAGAGCATTTTTAAATTGTTGAAGCGGCATGCCCCCCGCAGATTATACTTGATGTTAATCCAGTGAAACTAGGTAGTTTGCACCATCTGAAGGAAAAAAACTAATTTGCTTACAATATTTTTTAAAACAAAAAATTAAAATTAACATTTTAATTTCTTGAAATTTAATTATTTAAAAAAATTTGATTGATTTTTGAGTGATTATTTACAAAAATTTAATCAATTCAACAAGGTTTATCCATTGCAAATCTATTAATGTTGAGCAACAATGAATGATCGCTGATGGAAAATGAGAAAAATAATGTTTATCACATTAAAAAATTATTCAAATATCACACGTTTAAAACGAAAAACGTGCGTCTTACATAAAAAAAATAGTGAAATTCATTGGGATCGCCGCACAACGGGAACTGCAAAAATTGAACATGAATTTAAATCTTCGGTTGGGAAAACTAAATAACCATTTGCTTGGAAAAAATTGAAATAAATTTTATGACAAGCAAAAATCGAAGAAAAGCGTGGGTGGCAAAAATTGTAACTACCCAACTTGAATTTGATTAAATCGACAATTTACTTCATACAAATTTCCGTATTAAATCATCAGATTTGATCGAAAATATGAAAAATGGATCAAAGCACCGGGAGTCATCAAGACAAGAAGTCAATTGCAGCACTTTTATGGTTATTAATCAATGTACAAAAATATTTTAAAACATCCTAATTTCATAATTATTTGTGAACTTATGCTAAAATAACTTGTTTGCAGCAGAAATCAACAGATCAGATTCACCCATTAAAGCGACAGCGATTAATTAAGAAAATCGAGTCACAAGCTAATTTCCAAATTTAAATATTTGTTGAAAAAAAATTTCAAAAAATAGATAACGGATAAGTCAGCGGACAAACAAACATCGTAATTCTTGTATAAGGCAAGGGCAGTTTTCAAAAATTGCAAATCGTAACTTGCAAACCAATGCGCAAAAAAGCAAAAATTAACTAAAAACCTATGTTAAGTTTCAAAAATTTGTTGCAGAAGTTGCAATCTTCTTCCAAAAATATCGCAGCAGTTTTATGGCACCCGCAGGATTTTAAGGAAAAAGTTTGTAGAAAATTGTGCGTTGTTTTTAATTATTCTAAATTTGCATCAAAAAATTGCAAATATTAAAAAAAATTAGAAATTGTGTCGCACCAAGGATTCTTTTTTAATTAAACTGCTCATCCTCCTCCTGCAAGCACTGTGGCAAATCAAGCAAAAAGCTACAAGTAAAAAATGGTTTATAGCATTTGTTAACTCATTTCTATTAAAAACTTTTGGATTCATGGATGACAAAAATTATTTTCAGTGCGGATTAGTTTTTGTTAGATTCTACAATTGGGTCTATGTACAAACATAATAAATATACAGTATGCCACCATTCGTAATGTCGACGATCGGCTTCGGCCTTTAAATTTTAATACCGTTTTTTCAAATGGAAATTCAATTGGACTAATATGAATTAACAAAGAATCTCATTCAGATAAATTGACGTAATTGAGGTATTGTTTTCCAAAACGCTATTTGACTTTGCTAAATAATTGGGACGACTTGACTTTTATCAATTTCAAAATTACCAAACCTGGTTTAGCAGCAAAATATACGAATGATTCATTTCTGTGACAGTCAACCGAATGCTTTGGATTTTAAGACGAGGAAATTATTATTTAAAATTGTTAACTCTGCGTTTTTAGATAAATTTTTTACTCGAAACTCGAAGGGAAGCACGACTAAAAATTGTAAACTAGAATTTTTTTTTGTGTGATCGTGTAGATTTGAGATGCTGTTTCGTAGTCACAGTAGTTGATCATTAATTAATTATTTATTTTTCAAATTGTTACGAATTTATTTTCATCTCATTCCCTATACAAAAAATATTGAGAACTTGTTCTTCGTTCTAATACAACGATATTCGATGGTATAAATGCTCAAAAATGTTTCCATCTTGGAGACATCCATGGCGACAAAACGAAAAATGGATCAAAGCACCGTGAATGAAGATGTGTTTTTCATTTTCAATTTTTTGATGCAGCACTTGTATGATTACTGTGTTCAAAACAGCTAGAGCAAGCAAAAAGGATAAAAATTGACCTAATTAAAATTTACAAATTGTACAACAGCTAATTGTTTAAAATTTAAAATTCATTTAAAAAAAATAACGGTTATATGGTCAATGGTCAAAAAACGGCGTAAAACCGTACAACCGCAAAAGTTGTTGCAAGGTTTACAGGCTGCACCATCCATTCTTTTAATTAAGAAAGGCATTTAATTAAGGCATTCAATTAAGAAAGAAACTGGCATAAACAAAAAACATGTCAACATTTTAATAACGGACGAATTCGATAATTCTGTTCATCACTTACGCAGTCACTTACTTGCGTGCGACATTGCTTAAAAGGAGCTGTTGGGAATATCAGAATTATAACTAGTTGTTGTTGCCACGGAACATCGGATAATGCATATGGCAAAAATTCAAAAATTATGTATCGATCATACCAAATTATAGGAAACAAATTAACCCTTACAAAATTCAAAAATTGCAAATTGTTATCGTACACTCGATTACGTGAAATCCAATATACAAAAAAAACAAAATAATTATGGCTATCTAGGTTCCATATATGCTTATTTGTCTTTCTATGCTTTACACAAACTAATGAACATAATTTAGAACGCTTACATGTGAAATGAGCTTGTCAGTTTTAGTTAAGTCACGCTGCATTAATTGGAAATTTAAAAAATTGTTGATTTTTGACGTTTCAAAAATGATTTTGTTTTAAAAATTTTAAACCGTTTAACGGAAACCAACAAGCAATGCTATTTGACAATTTTTGAATTTTCTGACTGACGAGTTTTGTTCTTAGATGTGCAACATGTCTATCCAATGCAAAAAAATCGATTTTTTAAATCCGGTTGCCCGCTTTGTGCGCTCGTTGTGTATCTTGGTAGATGTGGACATTCATCCCATTCAGACTAATTAAATTAAAAAATTATTAAATTATTCAAATTAAATTTAAAAAATTATTAAAAATTGAATAGTTTACAAAATAGTTTATTTTATTTCGAGTTTTGATCAAACAAATATGTTGACTCTTGTCTGTTAACCTTAAATGTTTTTTAATAAAAACTTGGAAAATTGAAAAGTTTGTTTCTTTTAAAATGGCTATAAAATAACGGTTTTGAAAAACTCATTTACAAAAATAACATTTTACTAATATTTTTAAGAATCTGCTTGTTTGCCATGAGAGTGAAAAACATTGTCACGCTGGTATAAAAGTCAAAAAGTTTACCTTAAAAACGCCTCAAAAACAGTACTTACAAAATAATGAGGTGCAAAAATTACATAACGAGACTTTTTGTTTTTTGGAGAATAATTTTGATTTATGAGTTTCTTGTGACTGTGCCCCTGTAATTTTTGATCGAACGAATGTGCAAAAGTTAAAATCAGTTATAGCAAAATATAATATTAATGGGAAAAGTTGATCCGGCACGATCACCCTGCAGTACTTAGCCTGAGTATCATTAGGACAACGTCGATTGGTTTGCAGCTAATCGACCAGTGTTTCTTAATGTTCATTATTATTTCATTGTTTGTTACGTACGCGTTTACTTTTGTAAGTAAATAAGGTTTAATTACCCAAGTTTGAGGTCTCGCTTTTCGTACCACACCCCCGCCAAAAAATGACGATGTTCTTGTTGATCGTTTTTAAAACAGCCACATATTTGTTTATATTAGTTAAGATCTGCGAACGTCTCAAACAAACAAACAAAGAAAAAGAATAAAACTATAACATCTTTAACAGACACCTGCATTTAAAAAAAAAATATACGAAAAGAGAAATGTTGACTAACCTCAAAAATCAAGCATTTTTTGTTGTTTATCTGCACAAATGACCGCAATGAAACATTTTTAAAATTTAAATTATTGAAACTTTAATTATGTATTATGTATTAAATGTATTAAATACTTTATGTATTAAATGGTGCGGGATTTCAATGCAATTTTTATTCAAAAAATTTAAAGAAAAAAGATACAATAAAGGATGTAATAGTAATTTTTGTGTAACAATAACACTAGGAATAATTTTCTATGTTCAAAAATGGAAACTGTTTATTTTATTTTATACAAGGAATCATTTGAGGAATCATAAGGAATCAGAAAACAAAAATAGGGAATTATTACATTTGAGAACATTTGAAAGTAGAAAATTATTAAGCGTTATTTGATATTGATAAGTAAAATATCTACTAGTTGACTAGCCCACTCGGCACTAGTGTGCATTAGCCGACCAAAAAGGAGCAAAAAATCTTTTGTTTATTGAAAAATGTTTAGAAAAAAAAATCAACTGAAAACAAATTTGAACAATCATTGAAAAATTCTGAATATTTAAAAATTAATGACCTTCGACTTGATTTTTGCACTTGACTTGCAAAATAACTTGCAAACTGGATTTCTGTAGATTCCTGATTTAGAGATTCTTTCAATAAAAACCCCGTTTAGGTATTTTCTTAATCGAAAAAGTAATTTGTTACTTATAAACCATGATCCGATTCCAAAAATCTTTTACAACTATTTTTACTCTTAAAAAAGCGGCAAAGAATGGTACTGTAAGCTGTAAGCTATATTTAAAACAAAATTGGAGTCTACTTAACATGCGCAAAACGTCTCCTCCGAAAAAAATAGAACCAGGTTTGTGTTTTAATTAAAAGTTCTGTTAGCGCAAAATGTTCGACACACCGTCGGATTGTACACAAATTCTGTTTTCAACACTTGGAAACAGATTCGCAGACTTGCAACTATAATTTTCAAGCCTTGTTTTATCACTAGCAGAATCACTTAAAATTTTTGTCTTCAACTGTTAAATTGTAATGTACTCGTTAAAAACGTTCTTTACTCACGCCAAAATTGACTAAGCGAAAAATTTTTTTCTTAAGTTTGAGTAGAAGATCTAAGAAAAAGGTTTTCATTAAAATGTTCACTTTGGGTAAACTTTCATAAATGCTGTCGTGGGAACAAAAAGATCACAAAAAATAGAGAAAAAAAATTAAAAGTTTAAAGTAATTATTCTGAAAACTCTCAGTTTTTGAAAAAACCTGAAAAAGATAAAGTTTATGAAGCTTTTCCCAAATGCAACCAGCCGCTACACGTTATTCTAACGTTCAGGTGAATCCCAAAAGAAGTTTGTGACATGAGTTTTTTGTAAATTTTCGAATGAAACCGCTTATTAATTTTTTAAATTCACATATAAATTAGATGATCGTTTCAGAAACATGGCTAAAACTTTAATTTAATTAAATTGTGAAAAATCTGGCCAACAATCGAGTAATCCGGATGGGGTTTCAGAAAAAATATTCAAAAATTTCCAAGGGTCCTCTTCACGATAAAATGCGCATATTTAAAGGTTCACAGTAAAGCATCAGAAGAAAAACTATTCCATTGTAGCGCACCGTGCGTAACTGTCGTATCCGCAACCAATAATAATATACAAGTACTCCTCCCAAAATTACAAAAAATAAAATTGCTCGCTGTAAACAGATTACGAAATTTTTTCGCAAAAAACAGAACATTTAAAAATCTCTTGGAATTAAATAGACTAAAAATTTTAAAAGTCATTCTCTATAAATGTTTTGTTTTATTCAAAATTCAAGGATGAAAAAACATTTAAAATGTTTAAAGTTTATATGAGCGATCAAAACATTGATTTATGCGAAGACCAAAAAATAATGTGAACATGAATAGTGAACAACTGTCGGTCCGGCCTTGAAAAGACTTGAATATAAGAGAAGACCTATTTATTGATTGAAAATATTAGATTTTAACTAACATAAGTAAAAAAAAAATTCCCCAAACTCGACCTTTTCACTACTATTGTCATGCGTAGGATACAGTGGTACTAAAGGGGTTTAGATCGTATTGCGTAGTCAATGCGATTCTGCAATTAGAGCGTGACTCAAAAATAAAAAATTGTAAATGAAAATATAGAACCATATAACCATATTTTAGTGAAAAAATTCAAATATGTTGATGTTTATATCTGGTTTAATGCTGCTAATTGCTGCTAATGAGCATGCTGCTAATTTTTGTTTTTTTTTCGTCCTTAATATAACAATATTGTATAAATGCTCAAAAATATTTCCATCATCCAAAGCGACAAAACTAAAAATGGATCAAAGCACCGTGAATGAAGATGTGTTTTTCATTTTCAGTGTTTGATACAGCAAAAATTAAGAAAATTGTACAAATTGTACAACAGCTAATTTGAAAATTTAAAATGAACTTAAAAAACGGTTATAAAGTAAGTGGACAAAAGACGGCGTAGTTCATTCCGTACAACCGTATCTAAAATATATAAAATTATCTAAAATTAAATTTTAAAAATAAAGCCCTACAACGCCATTTTGTTCGGATTAGTTAAATTATTTAGTTAAGGATTAGTTTTTAGATTCTTCGTCGGCGATCGATTCCACCAAAAAAAATTGTTTCTAAACTTTTAATACCGTTGTTTACAAATTTAAGCACGCATTTCCAGTTTTCTGAAAAAATCTAAATATGTCTTATTTTTAAATCGCAAATATTGAAAGCGCACTACAAAAATACTATAAAAATTACAAAAATTCACAAAGGCTAAAAACATTGACTGTTTTTAATTTGTTTTTTTTAATTGTGATCAGAGTTTAAAAAAACGTCAAAATAATAATTTCTGCTCTGAGCACTCTTTCTCTCTCCTAAAAATGTTTGGATCAAATAGTTTATGTTTATTTATTATGAAAACTATTTGGATCAAATAGTGGAAAGTTGAATAAAGAAACGTATATGCATATGCAAAATATGCAAAATATCTAATATGCAAAAAATAATTAACGTTTAACCCTTGGCAAAAGCGATGTTCTTGCGTTACTCGAGCTTTTTCAATTTATTGCCGCTTTATGAGACTATGAGACCTGGATGATATTTATTGCCTTATCGATGTTTGACCGTTGTTTTGTTTTGTAGTGTCTCTTGATATTAATCTACGATAATTCTCCGTGAAATATGCGTGACTTCCATCAATCAAACATTTCTCGAACAAGCAACATACTTTCAAGCATGCCCGAGACGACTTATTGCTTTAATTTTTAATTTATATAAGTCAGATTTTCCAATCAAGTTCCATTCAAGCGTTCAAGTTAAAGAAATATGGCTAAAAATTAAAATTTCTTATTAGTTTGAAACAAAAACATTTACTGCAATTGCTTGTTGCGCCGTTAAAGTTTACTAAAAGTTTATTAAAAATTGTTGTACTTGAAATTGGGCTTAAATCTTAATGCTATTTTGCAGATAGAATGCTCTTTGATGCAAAAATAAAAAAAATCGAAAAAAAAAGAAAATTAAGATATTATATTTTTGTGGAAATATCTTGAAAATGGAAACTGGAAATGCTCGCCACAAAAAAAAATATTGAAAAAATTGAATTGAATTGAAAGAATTGAAAAAAGAACGCCATTTCTCTTCGATTTTTCGCAAAAAAACTTTGTAAAAAAAAACACGATTCCGTTTGTCACCGTTTGTAATGTCGGCGATCGGTTCCGCCAAAAAAAGTTCTAATACCGACAGCCAACTGAAAGCATTTGCACAGTCCCTCTTTAAAATTCAATGCAAGCAACGATTACAAAACTAAAACTAATTGGGATAATTTTATGCGCGATAACAATAACACGGTCTTTCATCAAACATTTTATGTGCTGGTTGCACAAGGCGCATCTAGATACTACCAAAAATAAGGTTTAAACTATAAAATTTGTATAAATGTTTGTTATCAAAAATAAAAAATGAAGAAACAAAATTTTTTAATTGCTAGTCTATAGGCGTTCAAAAAAAAGAAATCAAATAATTTACACTCATTTGGCTTTGCAACGACCCAAAAATAATGGCAAAATTAGTGAACAACTGTCTGCCTTGAAAAGACCTGATTCAATGATTGAAATTAACAGTTTTTAGCTTGCTTCAACTTGAAGACGCACACTCAAAAATGAACTTCAAATTTCAACAAAAACTGAGCAAAACAATTTATTTATTAAAACAAAAAATGGAGTATATTAGTTTGCTATATAAAGAAAAAACATGCTTAATCATAATTTTATGCGCGATAACAGTGTCAGTTTTGTTGGAGCATTCGATCGATACTCAAAAATCAACTTATCAAAGAAAATATTGAATATATTCGCATACCAATTAATTCAATCGCTTTGCTTTGATCAAAGACACAAACAAATGTTTTTAAAAATGCATTTAAAATTAAAAAAATGTTCGATGGAGAAATGAACAAAAATGGAGTCTGAATACAACCGCTGTTCTTTGAAAACTGCATGTTCGGCTATTTTGTTTAAGGATTGTTTCAAAAATCAACATATCAAAGACAATACATTATGTACCATTTATTTGCATACCAATTGATTTTGAAAAGAGAAGCTCTTCTTTGAACAGACCAACAATCGTTTGCAAATGTGTTATTTTCGGAGGAGAAATTGGCAAAAATGGTGTCTGAAAGCAACTTTTATCGCCGTCTCCCATCCATCAAAAACATTCTTGTCGGCTTTTTAATTTTTGTTGTACGTTTTTGTTGTGGATATGTAGCTCTCAATGTACAGAATGTTCATGCTTTCTTGTTCAATCGACACAAAAGTGAAGTTTGCAAATAATGACAAAACTTGTTTAATTATTAATTCAAAATTTGTTCAACACCAAATGCTTGTGATATGTTCAAAATTCCCCTTGAAAATAAATTTTATATAAATTTTACTTGACAAAGTTATGTTTGAATCTGTAGCGAATCTGTAGCGAAGACGACCAAAAATTTATTTTTACCAAACATTTTAATAACGGCCGATTTTCATAACGCTGTGCATCGCATCACAATCACAGACTGTTTTCAATTGAATACGATGGGTAAAGTGTCGAAAAGATTTCTAGCGAGTTTTTGAAGTGCTTTGCTTTGAAGCGTTGAAGTTCTCAAAGGTATTATGCAAAAATTTGTAAATCTTTTGTAAAAATTGATTGCTTTCCTACTACTGTTACCTGCGGCACTAGGCCTTGGTGTTTTATATTTGTTAGATATAAAGGTTGAATTACCTATATTTGACAACTAAACCACCAGTCCCGGCCAAGGACACAACACCTAAATTAGATAGTCTAAGCAGAGGTCAACAAAATAAGCTCAAATCCAGGACAACATTCTACTCGTTTTTTTAGATAAATTTTTTAACAAACAAAACACGGAGAGAAGACAACGCGGCAAAAATAAGTTTTTGAAACAAAAAAGTGTAACTAAACTGTAAAAAAATTTAAATTAATAATAACTTATTTTAATCAAATAAACTGAACAAAACATATTGCCAACTTGTTCTTACGAGCTCAGCGGTTTCCCTACTTTAACGATAATCGAGATGCCAGAAATATTTCCATCTTGAAGACATCCACATCGACAAGTTTTATTTTTAATATTATGCTGATTGTGCAGCGACTTGGTAAAACAAAACCACTGTGGCGAGATTGCTCTGGTGACAGGACGTTTTCTTTTTCAATATATGTTTTTTTTAAATTAAACAAAGAATTTAGAACATTGATCTGTTATAGAGAGCAACTTACGTTTGAGCTAAAACAAGCTAAAACATAATTTGATGTTGATGGCAATGTTTGTTTGAACATTGATTGGATCGATACTCAAAAATATCATTTATCATGAAAGATTTACTTATCAAAGACAACACATCGTTTAACGTTTTTGCATACCTATTGAAACGAGAATCTCTTTTTTGAACAGACCAAGAATTCTTTGCAAATGTGTTATTTTCGGAGGAGAAATTGGCAAAATGGTGTCTGTAAGCAACTATCGCCGTCTCCCATAAAAAAAATTGAAAAGTCTTTTGAAGTCTTTTTGAATTAAAATCTTCATTGTTTGTTTTTGATATGGAGTTGCATCTATTGTTTGTACCTTTATTTGTCACATTTACAGTCATGTGAAAGTTTGCAAAATAGCGATAAAAAATTCATTACAAATTCAAAATTTGCCTCAATTATCAAATCAAAATTCCCCTTAAAAATGTTATATATATTTAATACAAGTTCTGTTTGAATCTGTACTTGTTGGTGAAAGAAGCTTCCGACAGTGGATTTGTTTGTTACGTTTAAAATCAACGTAAAAAATCAATTTTATATCAGTTTTATTTCTAAAATCGGTAAGAAACTAGACGAAGATCCAAAAATAAAATTTATTTGCAACAAAACAAGCTCCGTTATATGGACTCCGGGAAAAGGCTGTACACTTTCGAGTCGTATTCGATGTATCCAAAGAGTTTCGCAAAGGTAACCTTGGTGACGTAGCGTGTTCCAAGCTTCTGAAATGGGAATTCAAACTTTCAGTCTCACTGCTTCTTTATTTTATAAATTAAAAGGATTCAATGTAATTCATTCTGTCGTCAAAAAAAATCTCCAACTTACCATTGTCGTTGGAACAAGCGCGATTATCCTCCCGAACCGCACACTGACGTCGTCTGCTTCACTCAGCTCGCTGCAGACCTCAAAGAGCTCTTTGTACAGCAACTGCCTCACTTGATTGCACATTTCTATCGATTTTTCGCTTGCGCCTTCTTTTCCTTAAAGCGTCGCTGTTCTCAAATGATCTAATGAAACGAATCCTACCGTCTGCAAATAGGCAAAGACCCAAAACAGCGACAAATTCCATGTGCGTCATGCCGATCGCCACCATCGGTTCCTTCAGATTCGCTATGAGCATCTCGAACATCGGGGAAAAGAGTCTGATTGCTTCGGGGACGTCAATGTTTGCATCATCGCTGTAGTATTGGTACATGTCGTTGGTGGCGTAGTAGAGTTGCTCCGCTTGGAACAGATAACGAGGATCATTTTTCGCCGGGAACATTAGTGCAGTCCTGAAGCTCGGATCGAAGGTCAGAAAGAGGCATAGGAAATGACGGAAATAGACTGACTGAAAATCCATTTTTAAGTTAAAAATACAGTAATTTGTCATACTCTTTGGTCCGGATCAAAGTCGTAATACGGGGGAAACGAGGCTCTGAGCATTTCGATGATTAAAGGGATGTCGGCGCGTACAGTAAGCCGAACGGACGCTCTGGTCGAAATTTCCAAACAATTTCTTGTCGGGTCGTAGATTCTCCTTCCGCCGGGTACGGTAATCACGCTGTGCACACGTGTGCGCTCCTCTAAAAGGTGCTTGTAGCCTGTGAGCATCTGGTCGAGAAGTGGGGTTTTCGATGGATTTAAGGTCCACGAGATGGGACCGACTGTTGTGCTACAGGAGGGTTGAATCATACAGGACTCAAAAAACGCAACGGGGACCAAAGGAGAGAGAGTGTTGGTGGAGGAGACCGGAGAAACAGAGTCAGAGTCTGTTGCAAGGCTCTCTACGGATTGCAGTTTCCCGGTGGAGCTTCGTTTTCCAATTCCATCGCGGCGGCGTTGAACGCAGCGGGCGTTCATTCCTTTGTCGAGACATTTTTGGAGTCGACACGCGCGGCACATGCACCGAATGTCTGAAAATTTCACTTAAAAAAATTAGTTGTCAAAAACACACGGCTGAAGGCTGCTTATTCACTTGTTGCCAACAAAATAAAAAAATCACATAAAAAATTGATTACCTTTCTTTAGAGTTGTCGCACTCTATTCCCTGCCCTCAATTAAAGGATGCAAAAATAAATACCTATTTTTCAATTAATAATTTAAATTTTTAGATTTTTGTTGTTGAAGAGATCTAAAATTCATTTGGGTTATCAGACCATTTTGTATTTGTGGATAAGAAACACGATTCAAATGATCATGATAATTCGTTATGCGGTGATAGCACCAAATATCTGGAAAATAAAGAATGAGGTTCATTTACATGTGAAAAAAAGACGTTGAAAGGCAAAGTCGTTGATCCACATTTCAAAAAATAAAAAAACAAATAGGGCGTATTCGGAGATATATTCAAAAAAAAATTACATATTAATTTCACTGGAATTTCAGCAATAAATTTAAGGGTCGATATCGTTGAATGTGGTAAATTTATTGTAGCAGTTGTGCGCACAACAAAAAGTTAAAAAATTTAATTCTTTAATTCGGTGTGCGTTTAAGGTTTAATCGGTTATGATCGACAACAATCGAAAATGACAAAAAGCCGACACTCAAGTCGCACGAAAAACATCAGGAAAGAGCGCAAATAAATTATAAATTTTTTTAATTATTAGTGTTTGAAGGGTTGGTTGATTTTCTGAAATTAAAAAAATTAAATTTGAAATTAAATTTGGTTACCAAACTATTCGGTTTTTGCGGTTAAAAAATAAACAGAAATAGTCTTGTGCCTAGATAGCAAAAAAGTAAGACTGATTGTAACAGTTGCACGAAGAACAAAAATTTGGATAAAGTTTTTAGGGTTATTGCTATTTAAAAAAGAAGAAGAAAAAATCAAAAATCAATAATCTAAATATACGAATATTTGTACGTAGGTACAGCAAAACGACAATTCCAGTTTTCAAAATTTAAAACCAACCTTTTCCGATTTCACAGCAGTTGTTGAATCGACATTTATAGTTCTTTTCAGAAACGGTCGATCGCCTGAAGAATGCGGCGCACGCTCTACATGCGTGGATCCCAAAATGGAGTCCATCGCTGCTATCGCCGCAGACTAGACAAGAAGCAGACATTCTGCAATTTCAATTACAAAAACGTTGCAAAAGGTCGTCACGAAACAGAGATGAATGTCGCCGTGAATGCGACGCGCGATAACCAGCAATTGAGTGGCGGCGGGCGAGCGAGTGTGTACAGTCAAAGCACAACGAACTGGTACATTGACACAGCGCGGTCACAACCAAGACACGCTATGGAGTCATCGCTGAATGCTGACGTTGCCCAGAGCGAACAATGACGTTTCAGTTCAGTTGATGTGTGATCGGGTTGTTTTCATGAAAGAACCATGAAAACTGAGTGGGACGATCGAGTGCTAGATGAAAAAGTGCTGGGTTTCAAAAATTGGACCAAAAATATCAAAATCGTTCGTTCGCAACAACAAATGATCAAGTGCTATCTAGTTTGTGTGTTGTGTTTGTTACGTAAAAATGTTGGAGTTAAGAGCAACGACATAAAGCGCAAATAACGTACTCAAAAACTCTAAAAAAATTCTTTAATTTTGTTAGATTTCTTACTGGAAATACAAAATTTTTTATTACATCTTTTGAATACACAAATTAGCAGAAACATGCCTGTTTAAAAAAATGCTAGCGAAGATCGCAGGTGCGCTCTTCATCTCACAAAAAACAGTGCACGGATAGAGTGCAAGATGATGGTTAAAGGTCACCCTTGTTGTTGCTATTGGCGGTTACATAAATAGAGAGCAATCACCACAACGTTTTGATTAATTTTATGTGTAATTAAAAATAACACGTTCATTACAGCAAAAATTAAAACTGCATTATATTTAATAAAGTAAAATAAAAAAAAATAGTTCTTAATTAATTTAAAAAATAAAAAGCTTTGCAATAATAAAAATGGGTGTTCTTAAAACAACAATTCCAGAGGTTCTGAACGAACAGTTTTTCATTGGCAGCATTGTGTAAATGTACTCAAAAATATTTACTTTGTTGACATTTACTAACGAGAACAAGGTAAACAAATAATTAAATTAATTAATACTAAATTAATATCAAATATTAAATTAATTATTACTATAGATAAATTGCAAAAACTCATCACTTGATCATCGGTGCAGCGCACCGATGATCATTTGACAATCGATACCCTCGTGATGACGCTGCTCGGCGGCGATAAGTACACGCAGATTATTATGCTTAATCGTACGCGCCACCGCCACGAGTGATCGGATTATAAAATCAGCCGACTTTTGGAGGAATTTTGGTGATCACAACGAACTAGTAGAAAGGAAGCACTCTTTGGCCTCATATTTACTAAGCTGTCAAATAATCAAAATATCAAAAATTGAAACAGTTTCCACAGTTTTGTTTCAAAAAATTATTTCAAATTAAATATATAAATTAGTCGGACAGTTTCAACCTTTTGTTTTCACTTTGAAAGTGTAGCCATGACAGCGGTTAGTATGAATGAAAAAAATCGCTGCCGTGGACTCAATAAATTTCTAATGAAAAACTACTGAAAAGAGAATTTATGTTCGATACCAGAAAACTTATTTGGCTAGTGCAAAATAATGCAGAAAACTTATTTGGCTAGTGCAAAATAATGCAGAAAACTTATTTGGCTAGTGCAAAATAATGCAGAAAACTTATTTGGCTAGTGCAAAATAATGCAGAAAACTTATTTGGCTAGTGCAAAATAATTTGGAGATTGCTTTGTTGACGCGCAAATTTGAATGCAGATCAAACCGCGGTTGATTTGGTTAAAAAAATTTGGAGTAGTTTGCTTGCAAAGGCAAAATTATTAAAAAGATCTTTAAAGTGTTTCTTTTACTCAGTCTTCAATGCGAAGAAATGTAGATTTAAAAAAAAAAAAAACAAACGACAAAAAAGATTAAACTTCAATATCGACTATATTTTTGCACGCGATCTGCGTATTGATTTGAAGATTTATTTAAATTTAAAATTTAACTTTGAAATTTACAATTAAACTTTTGGAACGTTGTGCAATGTCCAAAAATTTAAAATTATAAAACGGACGCCGCCGCGTTATGAGCAAAAGGCATCAGAAGAATTAGGGCAAAAAATCGTGAAACTTGGAAAACGCCGTATGCCGGAATACGTAACAAACTGCATTAATACGCCTATGACAAAAAAATAAAATTTATTTAAAAAAAACTGAGCAATGGTGCGAAATGTTAAAAATATTTTCATCTTGGCGACTTCCATGGCAACAAAACTAAAAGAAGTTTCAATTTCAATTATTTAATGCGTTAAATGTGTTAAACAAGTGTTCCATGAACAAAAATTAAGAAAATTGAGTAAAGTAAAATGTACAAATTGAAAAACAGCGAATTTCAAAATTCAAAAAACGGCGTAATAGCGAACAACCGCAAAAAAAGGTTTCCAGGCTGCACCATTCAATCTTTCAACTATTGGACCGAACCCACATTATTCAAAAAATCAGTGTTTAAATATTAAATAATATCGGCCGAATTTGATAATTCTGTGCATCGCTTACGCTCCACTTACTTACGATTACTTGCGTCGTCATTGCTTCAAAGTTCACGTCTATCTGCATGTCCAAAATAATATCAATATCAATTATCGAACTAAATTGTAGTAAAACAATATAGCATTTAAATGGGACAAAACACCGTGCATCAAGATGTGATTTTCATTTTCAATTCTTTAAAGTGTTTACGATCGCTACAGCGAGTAAAAAATTAAGGAAATCTAGTCACAAGCTATTTTCCAAATTTACATTTCCAGAATTTCTGCTGAAGTTTCAAAAAGTATATGTCAGCGGACAATCGAAAACCGTACGACAGCAAAGATGGTTTTTAAAAATTGCAAATTATTAAACAAAATTCAAAATTCATCTTACTGTTATATTTCGGAGTACTGAAGACGCTGTCAAAAATTATCAGAATGTATATAAAAAAAATAAATAAACCGTACAATGCTATTTGAGTTCACATTATTAGAACATTTTTCTTTGCGATTTTTAGCTCAAAATACAGAACATTTTCGTCTTTATGTCAAATTCTTACGTGCACTGTTTGTTATCGCTTGTAATGTAGAGGATCAATTCCACCAAAAAATTTGCATAATTTTTAATTTATGGAATGGAAATTTTAAATGGAAGTAATTTAAATGAATGAATTAAATGGAAGCACCTTTACTAGGTTAAAAACAATGACTTTTTAATAATTTGAATTTATTTGTTTTTTAATTGCTTTGAAAAAAGGAACATTGCAAAGTCCCTCCAGTCAAATCAATAGTTAATAGTCAAACACAAGCAACGACGGTGGTTATTTTGCAACAGAAAGGTTACATTCAGTTTCAAAGTCGTCATAAAAGAATTCAGGCTAAGAAGATTTGGCTAAGAGGAATTCATGATTACAGCAAACGGAAAGCGGGCGAAGAGCGGCACGGTGACAAGACAGCGAATGGCTCGAATAAAAAATTTACTTGAACTGAATGAACTGAATCAATAAAAAAAAGCTCGAATCCAAACTTTGAGTCTACAAATTTTTAGATAAATTTTTTAACAAGCAATAATCTAAGGAATTTTAAACTGAAATCTGTTTGCCGAAGAAAATGGGTTTTTCTTCAAATTATAGCGAATAAGAAAAACTAACAAAAATAACAAAATTATTTTTATCTTCGTGCTTGTTACATATCAGAGTGAAAAACGGCATCACGCACAAACGAAGTTGATTATTGGAGTATTGGAGTAAAAATTTATGAACAAAAATATTTAAAAAAAAAGAAACTTAAATTTTTGGATTTATAATAGTAAAATCTGTGATCGTGATGACAAAAACTACAAGTAAGGAAAGCTTCAGTAAAAATGATGCCAAATGCCAAATATTCAAAATTAAAAGGAAAAAAGAGGATTTCCTTAACATTTTACGACAGCTACCGAATTGTTTTTTTAAATTAAGATAATCTAAGCAACGGTTTCTGCCTGTTCTATTAAACTGTACGTCATTTGGAGCTATTGGAGTTTTTTTTGTTGGACATTTGGAATTATTGGAGCAAACTCCATTCAAAAAAATGTCGGCGATTGATTCCACCAAAAAATGTTTTTCTAAAATTTTAATACCGTGTTTTGCAATAAACAATAAATTGCAATTTGTAATACTCTTTCACAATTGCTCTCTCCTAAAAAAAATTTTTTGATTATGGAAACTAAATGGATCATGTTGTTGAAAGTTGAATCAAGGAACTGGGTATTTCAATATGCAAAAAATAATTAACGATCAAGCCTTCACAAAAGCGATGTTCTTGCTCCAGTCGGGCTTTTTCAAATGCTTTTCGCTTTATGAGACTTTGTCGTTTCCTATTTATTGCTGTGTTTTGTTTTGTAGTATCTCTTAATTTTGATCTACGATAACTCCCTGTGAACTATGCCTGTGATCTTTACAGTTGTCTATGTATTAGTCGTATTACAAATTAAATCAAAACAATCTCTGTGAGATGAAAATTCAGGGGGCTTCCTACGTCAATACGATTCTGCAATCAGCGCAGCTTTCTTTACGACAAAAAAAAAATTAAAAATTGAAAAATACCAGTGTATAATATTCAAAAATTAAATTTGAATCCTGAAAAATAAAAAAAAGTATTCAACTAAGTTCCCTCTGGTTAAGTGGCTTTGGCTGATGACTGATTTGGTTGATTTAGTCACACACAAGCTATAAGTTCATTATTCAAAAAACAATTGACGATTATTAGACTAAAAGTAAATCATTAAACAGTCTCTTCAATTTCCTTTAAACTAGTTTAGTTTAGTTTTTAGTTTTAGTTAAATTGAAATAATGTCTAAATGGCTACTTTTGTGCGAAATAATGGCTTAAATAAATAAATAAATAAAAATAATGTGCTACGAAATAATGGCTACTTTTGTGCTAATTGTGCTAAAACTAATTGCGACGATGCGCGAGAGCGTCTGTCTGCCATCAAACATTTTATGTGCTGGTTGCACAAGGCGCATTCCCCTCTATAATAAAGCGCAAACCAACGGTATGTTTGTGTGTGTGTTTTTCCGTCCGCACCGGAGTCATTCGAGACGTTGAAACGACCGGTCGTTCAGAAAACTCAACACAAAAGAGACGACACCACCGGGTGTCGAACTCAGACACCGCGCACAACAGACAAACGCACTGCCAATGAGCTACCGCGCGCACGTCTTTCGAACGTTGCAATGACGATAGATGTCAGGTGTCTCATTATGCGATGAAGCGGTTGTTTGATGCCAAGAAGCAACGTTAAACAACGGATGGAAATGTAATCAAATGAAAATTCTGTCAGTTTGCGAACTGTTGCAAATGGTGCGAATATGATTGAAATCCGAAGTGAGGTTCTTCCAATTTGCACGCGCTACAGTTCAAAAATCAAGATTTTCAAGATAGTTGCTTACAATCACATAAAGGCGCGGATTGCGCGCGCTTCAGCGTTTATCTTGATAATTCCAAAAAATTAATTTATAAACTATAAAATTTGTAAAACCTCGTGGGAAATTAGTTGAACGTTGAACGTTGAAAGTCATTACCAATGTTTGCTTATAAAAAGAATGAAGAAACAAAATTTGCTTAGCTTTTTTATTAGCTTTTTTTAGTTTATAGCTTGTTACTTCAATTTAAGCCCGCACACTCAAAAATGAGCTTCAAAATGCAACCAAAAATGAGGAAAACAATATTCATTTATGTAAACAAAAAATCGAGTACATTAGTTTGCTATAAAAAACAAAAACATGCCCAATCATAATTTTATGCGCGATAACAGTGTCCGGTTTGTTTGAGCATCGGATTGATACTCAAAAATCAACGTATCAAAGAAAATGTTTAATTCAAGCAAACAAGCACGTTTTAGAATTATATTTGCATCCCAATTAATTTGATCTCTGAGTTTTGATTTGAGCATTGATCCGACCAACAGTTGTTTGTTCGATGGAGAAATGAACAAAAATGGACTCTGAATAGAAATGCTGTTTGCCAAAAAATTTCTTTAAAAACTGCATGTTTGGCTATTTTGTCCAATATCAAAAATCAACTTATCAAAGACAACACATTATTTACCATTTATTTGCATAACAATTGATTTTGAAAAGAGAAGCTCTTCTTTGATCAGACCGAGAAGAATTGTTTGCAAATGTGTTATTTTGGGAGGAGAAATTGGCAAAAAGGCAAAAATTTCATCTCAGTCTCTCTCCTATTTCATCGCAATCAAAAAAATCCTTGTCGGCTTTTTGATTTTCGTTGTACGTTTGTGTCGTGGATATGTATTCATCTGTAGCTCTGTAGCATGCGAATCTTCATGCAACCATTTCTTGTTCAAGCAACCGAAACAAAAGCAAATAACGACTCAGACGACCCACAACACAAAAGAGACGACACCTAATATTTGCTAGGTCTGGTATCAAAAATTGAAGAAGTTTAAAAAAGGTTTTTACTCGCGGAAATGCTTAAAAATCTCGTTCTCTTTTCCGTGGCAGCGGTGAGTATGAATGAAAAAATCATTGCAGTGGACTCAATAAATTTCTAAATGGACAAAACTAAATAAGGGGCCATAACTAATTGAGAGTTGCCATAGTTTGGAATGAGGGCCAAACTTAAATCAGAGTAACCAAAACTTGCTTCGATTGCTATTGTTATTTATTGATATATGACATCATGGCTGCAGTGCGATCAACAAAGATAAAATGCCTGCTGTGGATACAAAAAAGAAAACCAAATTTTATTTTAAAATTTAAAAATCTAAATAAGGGGCCATAACTAATTGAGAGTGGCCATAGTTTGGAATGAGGGCCAAACTTAAATGAGAGGAACCAAAATTTATTTTATAATTTCAAAAACCATTTAAAAAATTTTCTTCAAAAAAAAAACTACAAAAAGCACGCAACCTTTGTATGACCGGCATCAATTTTTGATCGTTCCATTTACGTCAGCGACCTATAGTGGAATATTCCGAATTTTTTGAATATTCCGAAAACGAATATTCGAATACAACGTTCCAAAGTAACTCGAAAGCCACAAACTGGGAAGTGCAGTCAGTGCCCAGTGTGGTCACTATTCCATAACATTGCTAAAACACTGAAGCTGTATGCGTTATTTCGGATACCAGATCGAGAATTTATTACTGTTTATCAACACCCAAAAAATGAGCAGAAAATGTAGAGACAAGTAGGAATTTAATCGGAAGCTTAGTAAAAAGGAAGCACTATTTGGCCTCATATCTGTCAGACCTGCTGTCAAAAATTAACGAAGTTATTTGTTTTGTTTAAAAAATTTATTAGCTAAACACCTTCTGCCTTTTGTTTTCAATTTGAACTTAAGCATTGGAAATCTCGCCCTCTTTTCCGTGGCAGCGGTGAGTATGAATGAAAAAATCATTGCAGTTGCAAAAACTCATTAAATATCTAATAAAAAGTAACTGTAAAAGGTAAATTTTTTACAAAAAGCACGCACATGAAAAATCGCTATAAGGATGAATCTTTAAGCGTTATTTCGGACACAAGATCGAGAATTTATTGCTGCTTTATCAACACCCAAAAAACACCCAAAAAAAAAAATGAAAATGTAGAGCATAAAAGAGACAAGTAGGAACTTAATCGGAATCTTTCTCTTGTCGTCAAACATGCTCACAGAGCATATTAAATCGGTATTAAATGAGGGGTGGAAGATGGTCAATAATTAGCTAAAAAATGCTACTAAGAAAAAACTGATTTAAAAATGAAAATTGAAAAAAAATGAAAAAAAAACATTTAAAGCGAGCGTGTCTTTGACCAGCAAAAAAAAACAATTTTTTTTAAATTTACAAACAAATTTTAAACAAATAAAATTAAAATAAACTAGATATCAAATCAAAAAATAAACTAGAAAACAAAAGCAAATCAACGACCTTTTTAAGGCACCCGTTTGCTTCAGATTAATGAAGTGTGTTAAATACTGAAAATTAAAACAAAGAACCAACAAATTATGCTCAAAAAATTCCAAAGCGTAATAAATGAATTTGCAATTGGTTAAAACATAAAGTTTAAAATGACATTGGTACTCACATGGGTCGAACAACAACCGGCAAAATTTGCTCTTCCACTTCTGATCACATCCACTTATGTTGATCAATTTCTACGCTAAATGGTTTTATTCACTTGATCATTTCTAATGTAAAAGTTGAAAATTTATTTTTATTGTAGATGGTTGCTCACAAAAAATTATTTTTTAACGAATGCTATTGTGAAATCTATAAATTGAACTAGGCATAGTTCTGCGAAGCACGTTTGTTTGCGGGGGCCGGTAAGAGTTACACGAAGCCCGGAAATCATGTCTATGCACTTATGCAAATCACACGATGCTCGTAAAGCACCTCACTGCGCAGCAGGTAACACGGTGGTCTCGCCGCGCTAAGCACAGCACTGCGCAGCAGGCAACACGAGCGCAGCAGGTCAAACGGAAGAAAAGCCCTGCGCAGCAGGTCCCACGGTCGTCTCGTCGCGATAAGCACAGCACTGCGCAGCAGGTCTTCTCACCGCAAAGCCCTGCGCAGCAGGTCCTACGGTAGTCTCGCCGCGCTAAACAGAGCACTGCGCAGCAGGTAACACGGAGGTCTCGCCGCAAAAGCCCTGCGCAGCAGGTAACATGCGCAGCAGGTCCCACGGTGGTCTCGCCCGCGCTAAGCACAGCACTGCGCAGCAGGTCATACGGAGGAAAAGCTCTGCGCAGCAGGTCCCACGGTGGTCTCGCCGCGCTAAGTACAGCACTGCGTAGCAGTTCACCTCACCGCAAAGCTCTACGCAGCAGGTAACATGCGCAGCAGGTCCCACGGTGGTCCCGCCGCGCTAAGTACAGCACTGCGCAGCAGGTCATACGGAGGAAAAGCCCTGCACAGCAGATCACCTCACCGCAAAGACTCTGCGGAGCAGGTCACACGACGGTCTCAACGCAATAGGCAGACAATATTCTGAGTTTTCCCCTCTTGCTTGCAAAATCTACTTTTCCAATTTTCACACAGCGCTCTCGCCGCGCTAAGCAGCGCACTAAACACAGCACTGCGCAGCAGGTAACACGGCAGGACGTTGCACTGCGTAGCAAGTAAAACACTTCAGCCCCAAGGTAGCGGAAGGCCCGGCAGAAGTGCAAAAACCACTCATTTGTAACAAAAGAAGGCACTGAACCCCGATTTTCTGCAATTTTTCCAAAACTTCTTACATCATTCGATTGAGCTCGAAAAGCGCTTTGGAACGATACCCCACTTGCACTCCAACTCGCAGAACGTAATTTTGCAATTTTTGGGTCCTACCACGAAAATTTTTCAGAATTTTGGAGTTTCAGCCATTAGAGATGACGAATCTCAGTTTGAACAACATAGCACAAAGTGGTCCGAAGCTCAATTTCATTAAGCTCAATTACGCGTTTGTAGCACTGAAGGCTGCAAACATCGGATCTTGAGTCGAGAAATTGCGACACAACATCGATGAAATTCTCAACTTGCCACCTCCAACTTGAACATGGCATATTTCGGGTCTGGCTTCGAATATCAAAAATAAAACGGATAAGTTTTGTGCGTCTATCCTTTCTCTACAACATATCCAAAAATGAAGACAAAATTCGAAAAATCGTTGACAAAAGATGTTTTTGGTAGTCTCGTGTTCAAAATTGACATAAATTGCCCAATTTCTTGCCAGGACCCAACTGAAAATACCAAAAACCATATATTGTCGGATTCGCCTCCCGAGACGCATCGAACAACGGTTCGCACGCTGCCATCCGATGTACAGACAGCCAGAAAAACGCAAAAGATGACAATTACTGGTAAAATGGTCCCACCGCGAAAACATTTCAGATTTTCAAAATTGCGCCCCTAGAGATGACGTATACCAAGTTTGAGCGCAAGCGCACAGAGCGGTCCGAAGTTATAAGCCCGCGAAATGTTACATGAGAAATCGCTTACGAAAGATCATATAATATTAGGGGGGTTCGGATTCTTAATTCGTGAAGAACCTGAAAATTTAAATATTTGATAGATTTAAATTGGTCAGACAGATCCGAGAATTCCGAGCACGGGACAAGATAAGACAATGACTTGCTCGCGGATCTATTTCTAATAAAAAAACTGAAAACGTTTGATACTGCATTCCAAAAAATGTAATTGCATTATTGCATCTTTTGCGGAGAAGCCCTTTAGCTGTAACATTTTCGAAGATAATGTGGAAGATCAAAATGTGGAATGTGGAATGTGTGGAAAATTCGAAGATAATGTGCAAAAAATGTCGATTATCTTAAAAAAATTTCATTTTTCTGTTATTTTATTACAAATTACCAAAAATTAAGCGGAAAACAAAAAAAACAAAAAAAAAATGAACTCGGACTCAAAAAATGGATGGACTCAAAACGTTGGTTAGTTTAACCCATTTCAATTTTGCAACGTTCGATTACTGCTCGTTCGATTTGGGTCAGCGACCTACAGTGCAATATCAAAGATGAAGGTCGAGCTAACAAAAATACAAAATTTTACGTACGTCACAAAAATAATAGTTTTGAATTGTTTTTTTATAAGGATTGCTCTAGCTCATCTATAAATGCCCTTTAAGTGTTGACTTTTTTCAAACATTCGTGACGGTGATCACTTTGCAGCATTATGAGTGCCCAAATAAATATAAATGAAGTCCTTCGTTTTGTGAAATAAAAAAAAAAAAAAAAACCCCACGACAAAAAAAATCAGACTTTCGGAAGCTTTGTACCGTCTCTTGTTTGTTCCCAAACAAATACAACGCCATTTGAAAGAATATTAGCTACTGTACAATCAGATGAAATTGCAATAATAAGTTATCTTCAAAAATATTTAAAATAATTATATAAAAAATTTTTTCCAACTTCATTTAAGATGGAGAAGTTCTTCACCGCTTCAATGGAACTGTTTTATTATGAAAACTTTAAAATTCCCAAAGAAAAATCGATCTATTATGAGGAAATGACTACGCGCTGAATGCACTCAAGAAAGAATTATTGCTCTGAGGAGGCGGCGTTCTTCTCTCGCACACATGTCCACACGCAGGTCTGCCCGATTCCGGACATACAGACGACTCGGAAGCCCCGAGTAGCTAGCTTGTTTAACACCACACGCGGATGAGCAACGGTGGTGTACTGGGCGAAGGGGTTGCCTAGTCGAGTGCAAAGAGTCGCCTCCAGGAAGGCCATCAATTCGGGATTGGAGTCCGCGTCACCCACCTAAAACAAATCAGTGGAATTGTTTCACGAGTCAAAGGTCTTATCATAGTCGGGCCACATTCAAGTCGCGTTTGTGTGGAAATGAGAAGGTACTCGCAGTCAGCCATTGAGTTCTGAAAAGCACAAATTAAAGAAGAAAACGATCGATTTTTGGGGTCGTCTGTCGTGCAAACCGCTAAGCGAGAGAGTTCGCAAACGGCTCGTTCTCCTATTAAAACCCATAACCCGTTTCATGCGCCATTGAACGGGTTTTGATGGAAGACGCTCCGCAGTTCTAAGATCGAAAGTTGCATCGTTAGCATTTAAATCACCGTTCAATTCCAAAAATGAACCACATTCATGCATTTTTATAAGCCGCACCGCCCGAATTCCAGTAGCCTCCGCAATAGTTCTACATTCCTGTACAAAAACTAATTGAAACGAAAGTCAGTTCGCAAAAATAAAAAATAAAAAAGAGCATTTTTTCAATTTGGAAACGTTTCTGAAAAGTAGACCGATCGCTATTTGGTCATTCATATTGATTACCATAATTAATTAAAAGATGAATTAATTAATTTTTAGTAAATAAAAAACAAGTTCAGAATTATAAAACCAAGCTTTAAACAATTTTGTTTAAATGAATTGCAAGATATGTTGGTATTTATAAAACGGCGGTCTGTTGAATTTCAATACATTCAGTTCCATGATAAGTTTAAAAATAAACCAGAATTAAAATCACTGATGGTCGATTCAGCGATCAAAAATATAGAATTCTAGCAATTTTTAGAGGATCGTTGGACAGACGGCAAAAAATAATTGAAAGCTTTCTTGAAAGACGCACAGGAGAAACAGAGTTTAATTGATCATTATTTGATCACAAATCTTTGCATCACACAAAATGTGACATTTAAATGCGATATAAATAATAATTTAAGTGATCGCCATCCAAAAATTGTTCCCTGGCGCTGTTCCTTAGTAAAAAACTGAAAATTTTGTTATTTCTGAATGCTAAAAATCATAAAATCATAACTTTTTAAATATATATAAATTTAATAACCAATTAATCAGTATTCGTTCCTATTACATATAAGAAAAACAATTTAAATGGTTGACCAATTTGCAACCAAAAATTAAAACGTCTTTCTACAATTCTCGAAAATACTAAAGTCCAGTAGCGATGAAAAGGAGAAAAAATTGATTAAAAAAGCGAGCAACGGTTATGTTTACATTAAAAGCCCGCCAAGAAACGAAAACCCGTGAATTTTACATTTTTGTAATCGATATCAACTTATGGGGCTCCATAACATTGCCGCGCAAGCCATTACCGCTACGACATTAGCGCGAATGTCATTCAAATTAGAAAAAATTGGTCATTTTTGTTGTTCAAAAAATTCAAAAAGGTTGGATGTGTGGCATCAAAAAATGTTCCTAATTGAAAAATTAAATGAAAATTACAGAAATGTTTTTGCGAGCACTGCGCTCACTTCTGGGTGTCTTCACACTAAGTAGGGAGAAGAAGCCAAAGTCAAACAGAAATCGTCCACCATCAAGTTAACTCATTTTTCTCGGAAAACAGTTATTGAATCAACGAATTCCTTAGTAATGGAATAAATTAAAATAATTAAAAATAATTAAAATACATTTCAACTTTACAATTCACCGCCCAATTGCAGTTCCAAAAAGAAAAAGAAGAAATTGTAATTCAATCGACGCAAGCGTTGGTCGCGAGCGTCCGGTTTCACTTAGCCCTTTTCTGTGTGCGTCTCTCTCAATTCCCAGCTGTTCCACACAAATTGTAATTGATGGAAAACCGAGTAACAAGAAAGTTTTCAAAAATCTCTTAATAATTTAAATGGCAAACTAAAAACAAGCATTTGTCAAATAAATGCTTATTTTAAAGCCAATTGGAGCTTCAATTTATATGGACAGCTGAAACAGTTTGTAACCAAAAATGTACAACCAGTTCATTCTAGTTTTTGATTTGTCGTCGTTCTCAGTCCAGAGGTATCAAACGATTTATTAAGAAGAAGACATTTCAAAAAGTAACAATTGGAAACAAGCAAAAGAGTAGCAATAACCGTTATCCATTGTTTAGCCATTTTATGTGCCTTAATCACTTGCTCATTGTCTTATCCTTCCTTTCGATCTATCGAATCTGGGTTTCTATTGTTTCCGTCCAAATCCACGCACCTGAACCGTTCACTAATCTGATATCCTTTGTTTTACTAATCACGCAAGATTGTCTGCAAAAAAACAAAAAAATTTAATTTATTTAAAGCGAGCGTTAACGACAACGGTAAGTTAGACCGTCTAACGTTAACGCTAAAATACATTCTAGCCTCTAGTTCAAGTGGTTTTTCTTATAGTCATCAATCCACAGTTCGCCCTTTTGGTGGTGTGAACCTGAACGTTCTATTGCGAAATTTGCATTTTTGTTACAGTAACACCTGTCGATCCTTGCCAACCACTTGTCAATCTGTCAATCTTGTGAACTTGTCAGGGGTGCAAATTAAAAGTAAAAAGTGATTTTAGTGAAAAAGCACAAAGCAAAATTGCACAAAAAATATTAAAATCAAAACAAAATTAAATTTTTAAAAAATCAAAACTTTTTTTGTTTGTTTTAAATTAAAAACTGGAAACTAAACTGGAAAATGCATTTGATAAATGCACGATAAATGAAGAAGACGAACCCTCAAAAAATTAATTTTTACGCTTTTTACGATTTTAGTTAGAATTGTAAAGTTCTTTGTTTGCAACACGAATCACAGCTACAAAGTAGTCCTTCCAGTTCCCGCAAAAATAATTATTATTTTCTTTTTTGTCTCAAGTGTTCCTAAGCGCGCAAAGCTTCAAAGTGGCTGTTAGATCTGGATATAACTGTGCCTATAAAACAAAAACAATATTTTTCATTTAATTTGCGTCCACAAAATGTTAGAAGGTGACAGTTTCAAAAATTATTTAAAACGTAAAACGCCTAATTCTTAACTATCTGGAGATCCCAATAAAAAGTTAACACTTTTTTCGAATGCTGAACGTTTATGGCGACCACAAAATGTTAAAAAGGTTTCAAACTTTAAACTTCAAACTCAAAAAATTAAAATTTAGCGAAGAAGGAGCTACGAACAGTCGCACAAAAAATCAATATTTTATCTAGCCGGTTGAAAGAGTTGCACTCGCAATTCATAAAACGATACGATGTAAACGCCGTTGTGCCATCGATTCGAAGGTTTTAGCAAGAAGAACGCTCCAAGGTTCGGAAATGCTATGACCGTCGATCAAGAATTTCCCTTCTCACGTTCTATTCGGTTCTGATGTTTTAAATAATCATTGTAAATCAAACTGGAAAATGCATTTGGTAAAACTTTTAATAATCCTCCATTTATAATAAGCGAAAGGTCCTAAAAACAAACGGGCTCCTTTGCAATAGCACGACCACATACAGTACATTTCGAAAAAACTAAATGAAGAACACAAGAAAGAGAAAGACACTCAAGTTACGCGGAGTCACGTATCTTTTCAAAAAATGTCATACAAATGCTTAGAAATGCTTAAAAAAATAACTTTAGCGCTCTCCTAGTGAATCAAGTAGTAATCAGAAAAGTTTAAACAAATAATAAAAAAAGATTATATTTTTATGAATGGTTGATGTGGACCGATAATTAAGCCGATAGAGTGAGTGTACAGCTGACCTTTTTCAATTTGTTTTAGGATAAAACTGTTTAATAAACATGAACACCGTTTTGCAACGTTTTTTCAATTTATGAAGTGTTTACATAGCTACCTTATATAGTTTAATGTTTATATATCAAAAAATTTATATAGCTACCATTGCAGCTACCATTAAGCGGGTGGAAGAGCATTACCATTATTTATTTTAATTTTGATTTTAGTCGCTAGATTTAATTAATTACAATCAATTAATAAAATGTAATATTTCTTAATGCAAAAAATAAAAATAATGCTTGAAAAACTCAGCATTAAAAAATACTTGTTGTAGACCACCACCTTTACAATCAAAAAATAAAAATTGATTGAAAAAATGTAAAGCAGTAAAGAAAAAAAGACGAAATTAATCGGAATCTCGCTCTTTTCAAACATTCACTCCAGTTGGTAGGACTGTGCTGAAGGACAGCAACAAGCTTTGTTTTTAAAAGGCAGCCACTTTTGTGCAAAGAAGAATAATGATAGCTTAATGAAAAGTTACAAAAATTAATCAGCAATATATAAAACACGGTTAAGCGGGTTGTTTGGAGTCCCATTCAGTGTAGCTCGGTTACAGCACTTGGTTGCATTGAGTTGCTAGGCGTATTTCAATTTTAATCGTCTTTCAACGACAATCGGCAATCGTGCAGAATCTCTTTGTTGATAATCCTTTATTGCGCAAGCTACCGGCACGTAAAATGCATAAAACGACCGGTTACGCTTATTAGAATTAGAACGGAAATGCATAAAAATCGTTACAATGTAATTAATGCCCAATGTAATCACAAAGCACTGTAAGGCTTAAAAATTACTACTTTTTCTTCTACTGAGAATAAAAATAATGCAATTGAATTCTCACATTAAACAGAATAGAGTACTCCATGGAGCAAAAATTATTTTTTTTTGTCCTTTAATGTCCTAAACGTCGTTTTTTTGTGAATTCAATTTGCTTTTTGTTAAATTGAAACAAAAATTGATTTGCTTAATTTTAATTTATTGTTCCTTAAACTCAACTCCCCAAAAATGTTCTCCCCAATCTCCCCTCCCCAATCAACTCCCCAATCTCCCCTCCCCAATCAACTCCCCAATCAAAAAAATTTTTGTTTATTGAAGATGGGAAAAAACTGACAATGAGCGGAAAAAGCGGCAAAAAAGTGTTTATAAAGTGTTTGCGATTAGCACAATAACTAACAATTTAAATATAAAATAATGCTCACGAGAATTCCTGACTTGGTTCTACGTGGATGATTTGGATGAAAGTTAAAAAATCGTGTCGGAAAAAAATCGCGCGACCTCAAAAATATTAGCATTTTAAGATTTTAGTTTATTGCTTGGTAAAAAAATGTAAAGTTGTTTGCTTGCAAGGGCAAAAAAAAAATCTTCAGTGCTCAAAGTGTTTCTAGGTGCGCAAAGCTTTAAAGTGGCTGTTTGATCTGGATTTAATTGTGCCTATAAAACCACAAAATAGTGGAAAAATAATGTTGGGATGAATAACAGAATGTCGCTATGGTTTATTATCATTACAACGCAAACGCTTCTGCATTGACTTGATAATTGGTTTTTGTGAAATGTAAGAACGCTGAAAAATCGACAAAAAACCGGAGTTTAAAACAGTAGCGAGTAAAAAATGTGTATGTAAATCTCTGCACAATTGTACTTGTACAAATTTGTACAATTGTTTGTTACCTCTTTGCTATTTATGATAAATTGCATCGATGCTTATGTTAAATTACAAAAATAAATAGAACCTGATTTGTTGTATTAAAAAATTTAAAAATAAATTGCAACAAGCTGTCAAAAAATATCATTTATAAAAAATTTGATTCGTTTGAATTTGAAAAGTGAAACAAATTGTGAAAGAATTAAACAATTGAGTTCACAAGATTTTTTAATTGCTTAATTGCCCCAAATTTATCGCTGAACTGAAAAAAATAGAAAATGAAAAAGCGTAATGAAAATGATTGAATTTAATCATTTTTTATTGTCGATAATTAAACAATTTATTATTATTTAATTTAATTGTGTTGTCTTCACATTTCCATTTAATTAAATAGTAGCTGCGACGTCAAAAATTAATCCTTAGTTTTTTTTTGTCTGTTCCTCGCATGGATCGTACAATTGTATGATTCGTATTCAATGACTACGTTCAACTCCAAAAGAATGCTTGAATAATCAAAAATTGCAAAAAAAATACAGCGTCGTTATACAATAAAATGGCAAAAATGTAACCTTACTACTTTAATATAGAGCGTCAATTTTAAGTTAGAGATTTCTGAGATTTTGAAAGCTGGTATCTGTGAATAACACATAAGTCTTGTGGGCGACACGACAATGTCCAAAATTTACTCCTTTGTTTTTTTTTGCCTATTCCTCAGATTCCTCACCAAATAATGCTAGGATACATATTTCATTGTTGCGTCCTCGATAGAGCGACGGCTTCTCGAACGTCCTAAACGACAACGATCAAAGAGAGAAGATTTATTACGACCGTTCAGGTCGGGCACGACATCAACTCTAAACAGACATCATCAAGAACAATTATCACCGTTGTGCGGCGCGACGTCTGGGATCTTGTAGACAGTAGGACACGTGTCCAACATCAATAGAGTTTCAATAGAGTTTCCCCACAAAAATCATTTTAAGTTTATCCCGTTTATCCTGGGTTTCGAAACTAACGGTGATGTGCTGCAAATGCTTCAGCCAAGTTTAATTGAATTGTCAAAAAATGCTGAAAATCCATTCCTGAAAATAATGCTGAAAAATGCTGAAAATAAATTTAAAAAATTGCTACAGATGTTAAGGTCTGGTTTTGTTGGAAACGGCTGTGTTAAATTGTAGCAAATGTAAAAAAGCCTCAAGCAAAGTAAACTCTGCTTTCGACATGAACTGTTAGATAATGACTTCCGTCGCCAAAAATGACTTTTTTTAATGTTAACCATTTATCAATCGGACTTAAGGGTCAGGATTAGACCCTCGTGATTTCTTCAAAAAATTAACTTTAGAGCAGCATAAGGTGATATTTAAAATGTGCGAGTGTGATTTTTTAAACGCTGTTGCAAAAATTATTCAAACCTGTGCTTTAACTTGGAAGCAGAGACCGAGAAATTACTTTCGCCAACTCCTGTTACTTTTGTGATCAGTTTAATGTTGAAAAATATGATTTTAAAAAAGGAAAATTAATCGTTGAGTGTATACCACAGCAAAAACAATTGTTAACTAAACTCTAAGCACATTTATGGCATCCTCTCTTCCCACCAAAACTCGTTCTATTCAAGAAATTGTCCGGGTCGTTTTACAAAACTCTGTATAACAACACAAACGAACAACGCGGTCAGAAGCAGTTACGCACAAAAATGTTCAAAAAGAACAGCACAAAAATTGGTGTATCGACGTTTCCCCCAACGCCTTTTCCCCGCGACATTTTCTCCGCGACGTTTTCCCCAACGTCTTTTCCCCCAACTGTAAGGAGGTGGCGTATTTCTCGCGCAAATTGGAAAATGTCATGAACAACGGTCGCTAACAAAAATAAAATTTTAAAAAATTACACTGCGGTTAAATTACACTGTAATGTGTTACATATGTTTTTAAATAGCGCCAATCATTTGAACTTTAACCTGTTTTATTTTGGGAATCATAATCAAAAATTATTTTTTTCGTCAAATTGCTTATTGTCAAATTTTCAAGTCAAAGTCAAGTTTTTAAAAATTTGTTTGAATCTCGGCAAATGTGAACAATCAACCACGTGATGTTTATCATAGTTTATGAGGAAGCCAATTTTAATTTTCAGCAGCTAATATTGTGCAAAACAAGTGTGTTTTTCTTGTGTGATTCGGTAGATTCTGTAGCACTAATATTAATTTAAAATGTGGTCGTCAAAAATTTAACGAACGGTAACGAATATTTATCATGTCCAAAAAAATCATATTTACTCGATCGGCGATTTGAATAAAAAAAAGGAGGCTCTATTCTGGTTCTACATAAAAAAGGGACCTAAGATTTTCAATGGCATAATGGATCAAAAAACTAACAAATTAATTTCGTTAAAAAATTGAGAATGTTTGAAATTTCCTCGGCATTCCACGTTTTTGGAGGCGGCAATCGCGGAACGCCCGTCTCAGGAAATTATTTTCTAAGTTACAGAAACAAAAACAACGACATTTCTGGGTCTAGAAACTAGCCAAAAAACGAAAGAAATTCAACTGGTTTGTCGCGTGACAGAACTGTCCGGGCACCCCTTACTGTAATGTCCACGTTCTCAGCAATTCTTCAAAGAGAACCCTTTTAACTCTGAAAGTGCTGATTGCAAAAATCAATGTGGCAACCACTTCCGTGCAAAAATAGCAATATCGTATTTCCATTCAAAGGACTTTTATGTCAATTCTGTTTTAGAGCACAGATTTTGATTGTCAGATTTAAATCCGAACATTTTGAACAAAATTTATTAAAATTACTGTGCTAATGAACAGAATTATCTCCTGAATTCCACATGTTTTTTCCATTATTCTATGTGAATACCGCCGACTGTCGTTAAGAACTTAACTAACCGTGACATAAAAAATCCGGTCCAAAAAGTCATAAATTAAATTACCGCTTGGTTCGGCTAAAGTACACTAGTACCCAAATTAGTATAATTACAATTAAATTCAAGTACAAAACACGTCGACTTTTCAACAAATAAAATGCGATTTCAATGATTTTCCCTTCTAGGAATTGTTACAAGCATAAATTCACAAAAAATAACGTTTGATAAGAAACTGACACAGAGATGATTAATCAATTTCATCCGACTGAACTGCTAAAGGATTTCTGACGTGTTTTTCTGTAAATGGCGAAAATGGCGTAGTTTGACTTATTGGGGAGAGATGGTTTGCATGTGAGAATTATTGTCTACTGTCTACTGCTAAACCAGAGCCCGACACAAAAGCCCAAGACTATATGTTCATCAAAGACGGAAAAAAAAATTAAAATACATAATTGGATTTCTTAATTTAAACGCACAACGCAGTGCAATAGAATGTTCGTTTGGCGGAGGCTAACAACATGCGCAAAAATTAAACTTTTTGATTAGAACCTTGCAGAAAACCGCAAAAATTGCCATTGTGAATATACAAATAAATGAATTTTAGAGAACGAAATTCTAAACCTACTAAAAAAATACTACATAGTAGAAAATTCAGCGCTCTTTCTAGTGCTAGTCACGGAATTTTAATTTGACAACTTGTTTTCTAGATATAGCTTGTTTTTCTACCGACATAACTTGCTGGTCACCCTAATTTAGTGGTTGTACGGACTTTCCCGTCACTACTTATTTTTTGCATACGTCCATCACCTTCTTTTTTAATTAATAATTTCGATTTTACACGCAGCAACCTCTACAATTTTAAAACGGTCACTTGCCCAACGATTGTGATTATGTAAGAACTGGACAGTTCACAAAAAACAAGATTTAGCTGCATTTCTCAGTTACAGTTCTTCTTCCAAAAAAAAATGCGAATGCATTTCTATCTGGGAAAAGAAGAAAACGGATCAAAAAATATGCAGTGAAGCTCCGATTGTGATTATCAGATCTGAATCTTAACATTTAAAACAAATTATTTAAATTGCTGTGCTAATAAATTTCCTATGTACATGTTTTCCCATAATTTTATGTAATTACTGCCGATTGCCGGCTCTAACCTTTAGATATTTGCTAATATTATATGCTCGAATATTTTGTCACTTTCTTACAAAAATTTATTTCAATTTTGAATATAGTCGGACATTTATTAATTCTAAAGTTGGAATACAGAGTACAAAGTACAAAATCATTAGACGATCCACTTTTAAATGCATGTACTACAAAGTTCCAATAATAGATTATTTATTTCAGAAAATTTATTTCAATATTGACCGCACAAGTTGATGATTTTGAAATTATCACTGAGATACAAATTAGAATTTAGCAATTGAAAATTTGTATTCGTACTGTAGTTGTGGTTCATTGTCAAAAATTATAAACTTATAGTGTTCAATCCAACAATTATAAAACAAAAATCCGACACTCACATTACTGAATGTAAAAAAAAATTTCTTTCGTTTGTGGGTCTTGCTATTTGATTAATGGGCACAAAGTCAATCCTTCAAAAAAAAAAAATAGAAGCTATAATCTACTGAGAATCAGACTATCTGCAAAAATGTCTTAAGAGTTGAGATTAGGCTGGGTCGGACATTGTCAACAATTAGAAAAATTGATTGTTGATGTAAGGATATCATCCAGTAATTATCAAAAATTTTTCAAAAATCCGACACTAAAAATGTTCCTAGTTAAAAATGATTTAAAACTTCAATGAAAACATTAGAAGTTTTCTTCTGGGTGTCTTAACAGTAGGCGGGAAGACCAAAAAATCCAAAATTTTTAATTTTTAATAATTCCCAATAAATTTCGGGAAAAAAGATTGTAATTTGTAAATACGGTATCTTAAATAATGAATGTATTGTAATAATGCATTAAAAAGCTTGTATAAGAAAAATTCTACCATTGATTGCTTTGTAATCCGCGCTTATTCGTTCTCCTACGCGCTCAGAAACTACAACACAAACGCAAAAATAATTTTTGTGCTTCTGGGTTCATTGATTCAAGTCTACTGCATATTTTTTCTGCGTTTACTAGTATCGTACGGAAATCACTATAGAGTATTTTAAGCGTGGCGAGTTGAGGTGGGCATGGATAAAAAAAAAAAAAGAATTTTTGTCTAATTTCTGAATCTGAAAACTCTGATCTGAAAACGAACTTACAAAAATGAAACAAAAAAGATTAGGGTTATTTTGAGGTTAGAAATTAGCAAATAGAAACAGAAATTTTTGTGATTTCTTGTGGTTTACAATCTGGAATGTCCAATTGATTTTTTTACATTTGAAAAATAAATGTCTGCTAATATGCTAATAAATGTATTGCAAGAGCCCAGGAAGGCTAAAACTGAGAGTATAAACAAGATCGTCTACAAAAATAAAACGAAAGGTGAACGCAATATAAAATGGTAAGAAACTGAATGGACTACATTCATTTTATCTTGAATTTTTTTATTAAACCTATTAAATCTATTAAACGCATTTTTTACAATACTTTGGTTGGCTGCAATCGGTTAAAAAATATTTAAAATTTAAAAATAGTTAATAATGGTGCCATCACCTTTGTTGAATGAAATTCTCACCCACAAAAATTCATTTTCATTTATGCGGATTCATTGAACAGAACCTTTAACGCCACCTTGTTTGTTCATTTATCGAAAAGTTACACTTATATTTTTTGTGGCTGATTTCTCGCATTCTCTCTGTTGTATTTGTTGTAACATAACAAAAATATTCAGCGCCTTTCATTTCTTTAAGAAATAAAGTCAACTAAAAGTTAAAACTAAAATTAAAAAGCCTAAAAAATAAGTCTGCTTGGTTTGTCGGTTGAGAAAAAGACGTTCTTTCTGTAACAATTAGAGTGTTTAGCCCACAATAATGCACTTTCTAGAATTTTCGCACATTAAACAGTCAGGTTGAGATTGAGTGAAATATCTCCGCTCAAAAATTTTTATTTTGTCATTAATGTCCTAAATCTGGTTTAAATCGGATTTCTGCATTCAATTTGATTTTTGCGCTATATGAGCAACTTGACCGATGACTGTGTTGGTGAAACCGTATTTAGTAACAAATAGTCTATTATTTCATGGCTGTAAAAAAATCGGGACCACCGCAAAAAGTGAGTTATTCCAGATTAACTGCATGTAATGTAACAATTATCAAAAATTAAAAACAAAAAAATAAAAAATGAATTAAAACTTCAATAAAAACATGTTCTTCTGGGTGTCTTAACAGTAGGTGGGGAGAGGCGTCCAACGTCAAGCAGAAATTGTCCTCCGTTCAGTTTCTGTGAAAACGGAGAAATTACCAAAAAAAATCCAAAACTTTTAATAATTCGCCTAAATTTCTGAAAACAAAATTTGTAAATACAGTATTTTAATACAGTATTTTAAACATTGTTTTCTAATAATGCCTCGATGGAACGTTTAACAAAGATCGAAAATTCTTTCATTATAAAAATGCCATTACAACTAGCATATTTTTTAGATATATGGATGACGATATTAAAAATTGCATTATCATTAAATCGCATTACTTGCACTAACGAGACTCCCTAAAGCTGGAACAGCTCGTATTTCAGCAAAAATTAAGCAGCGATATAAAAATTACTGTAACTATCATTACATACATGGAATTACATATCAATTACAGTTTGTTCGGAGTTCCCAGTTTCCGTCAAAAAATACAAAAATAATTTCAATATTTTTAATTCATTTCCTGAAAAACATTTCCTTTTTTGCTTTTCTAATGGACACCTCAAGCGCTCTACGCATGTGGTTGCACTTCGAGTTAAGTCCAAAAATTAACGATAATAAACGAAGATTTGACGGAAACTCATATTTGAACGACAAGCTGCAGTGGTGCAAAAAACAGCAATCGCTCAAGCTAATGGCACGTAAAATAGCCCAAGAAAGTCGGCATTAAATCGTCCATTTTTAACGCTAGACTAACGACAAAAAAATATTAAATAGACTGCTAAACTGAATTAAGAAGAATGAAAAGGCTGCAGAACGCCAGCGGCTAGAAATGGCGAGTGACAAATAAATACAAAAGCACTATCGTCTCGATAGGAAAAGAGGACAAAAAAGAGAGTGCTCTGCTCTGCTTCTTAATGAAAACATCTATTATAATCGGTACTGATAAAAGCCACTGCCAAGAAATACTGCCTAGTTTTAATGTTTGTTTTGTTCTTCTAATCCGAATTTGAACAAAAATTTTGGATTTGAATTTGTTCGTTTTTTTAAAAAGAACATTTCTAAAGAAAAAAAAAGAATTTCTCTGTTTGTAAGTCAACAGAACGAAAATATTGCGTGCAAAAAACGTCATTTTAGGAACCACGTAAAAGACCAACTCTTTATAAATACAGTAACCCGTTTATATAAGAATTTCAGCGGTCTATCTGCTCTTTACAAAATAAAACAACTTTTCCACCCACAAACGGCGTAAATTCAGCGTAAAAAAGCGTAAAAACTGTTTTGTGATCACTTAGGCGTAAATTCAGCGGTTTTATCGTGTGTCAATATCGTGTCAAAAATGTTAATTTTGAGATTATTTTCGAACGCGATCTGTTATCATGTACAAGAAACTCTTATTGAGTTGTAAAACATGCTTAGAATGTGGTATTCTTTAGGGCTTGGATATACTACCATCGTCCAAAAATTGATTTGCCGCTTTTTTAAGAAAAACACGCGCACACTAGCGACCGGAAAGATAAGACGCTTGAAAATTTCGAGGGGAACGGGATGGTCGATAACGGCGGCGGACGATCAACGTTCGTAAAGTACAGTCCAAATGTTTAAATGTCAATGTCTATGGTTACAAGATGGCTTATAATCAAATTCAAAATTAGATCTGAATTATCCGAATTACTCTCTCAACCACCCGATAGTTATCTGAGAAAATAGAAAATGAAAAATTGGAATAAAAATCTTTGAAATTAATCTTTGTATTGCCGGTAAATAAACAATATTTAATTTAATTGTGTTGTTTAATTAATCCTTATAATCCTAAACGTTTGTTGCCAAAAAAACGCTAGAAGCCTCAAATTGGCCAATGTGCACCTTCAACTTTATTATTATTTAGGCGGATTAACTGCGACTGAGCGCCAAAAATGAATCCTTAGTTTTTTTTATTTTTTGTCTTTTCCTCGCACAGATCTGACAAATATATGATTCGTAATTCATAACGTTCAAATACAAAAAAAATGCAAAAAAATACTGTTGTTATGTTACGTTGCTATGCAGCAAAAATATTAGAACCCGCAATTGCAAAAATGTAAACCTACAACTTTATTATCGAGCGTCAATTTTAGGTTGGACATTTCTGAGAGTTGCAAAGCTGTTATTTGTGAATATTACAGTTATCTACAGTTGAGGTAAGTATATTGAAAACAATTGAAAAAAGCTATGTGCTAGTTCATTAAAAAAATCTTTTATTTAAATACTGTCACGTGTTGAGTATGATAATTATGTATGTGAAAAATAGTACAAAAAGCAGTCAACGATCTCGCGCAACTGCCGCAGTTAATGTTTGGATACAATTGCTGCTTGATGAAAACGCAAATTTTGTGGAATGTCGCCAAACATATATTATTGCTTATCTTAACTACAACCTATTGGGCAATCAGGAAAATCATCTTACTTCGAAAAAGTAAGAAAAAAAAATTGATTAAAATGATTAAAAAATTTAATTCATTAAAAAAATTGATTTGTAAGTTTCCTTGACTCCTTGAAATTCTCCTTAATTTTTTGAATGTTAGTATGTTAGAAATGGAATAACATCTTTGCCTTGTAGACTTCACAAAAAAAAATTTGTAAAGATGAATATCACGAAAAGAGAAAATATCACGATATCACGCTGACCAAAAAAGCAAACCGTTTAAAATAAATAGAAAATTTGAATTTTGTGATGCGTATTTAAATGAATAACAGCCAATGCTAATAACTGTGCTGCTGCAAAACTAAAACTGAATGTTCACTGCAAAAAACGGTTTTTTGGTTGCACTGATTTGATACTCAGTAACGGCATTGGAAGCGACCAATAAATAGGACAATCCGGAAAATTTAAAATTTAAAAAATACATGTAAAAAATAATTAAATGAAGACGATTTCCTGCCCATTCATCTTATCTCGATATTATTTTAATTTGTGAATGAAGGTACAACCTGACTTGTGAATGTGCAGGCGCCAACTGAGAAGTTCAAAGCAAATTTGATAAAATGAATTGCATCGATTTCATCAAAAATCCAATGTAACAAATTGAAAAACAGATTTAAAAATGTTTTTCACTATCCTCCCTTGCCCTTGAAGGCAGCACTGTTCGTTTGTGTTTAAACAAATAAAGTCAATTTTGTTTGTAAGTTTGTAACTCAACAGAACTAAAAGAAGTTGTAGTTCTCTGTTCATCTTTTTTCAAGAGACAATTTCTCAAGAGACTTGTGGCTGTACGCAAAAAAACTTCTGAAACGTTTTAAAAATAATAAAATTATTAACAATATTAGATTAATGGCCCATGTACGGAATAATAAATTGCAAATGGTTTCAAATTCTAAACATCTTTGAAATTTTCACAAAAACACCACTCTTTGATCAACTCTCTGATTAGAACCTTGCTCAAAACCGCAAAAATTGCCATTGAGAACAAACAAATAACAAATTTTAAAATACTAAATTCTAAACCCAAATAAGGCAACTCTTCCAACCAAAAATTGTTCTTTTCAACAATTTGCATTTTGCATACATTTAGCAGATTCAAACCTTTGGCTAATAGGTCTCAATGTTGCTGCTCACACAATCCGTAAAATTCCAACGTTGTGTCAAGATTCACAAGATTTTTTAAATTATCACTACCAACATCAACAAAAATAATTCAAAAGCGCCCGCGTTTAGCACATTGCATTGTAGGCCCTAGCAGCGACGACTGGCGTACGATATGTTCCATTTAGGCGTGATTTTTCATGTTTTCAAACATCATGGAATAAACATGATTTCAACGGTCGTCTTCCATACCCTGTACCGCCAGAAAAATCACGTTGTTGAAGAATTCATAAAAAAAAATTGATTTAGAAAAAAATAGAAGAAAAAATAGAAGAAAATAGAAGAAAAAATTCAAAAATAGAAAAATAGAAGAAATAGAAGAAAAAATAGAAAAAATAGAAGAAAAATAGAAGAAAAATAGAAGAAAATAGAAGAAAATAGAAGAAAAAAAAATTAGTGATTTTGGAGTTAGAACGGTTTTCCGTTTAGTCCACAACGTCTACAATTTTCGCGTAATGTTTTTATATAAATCAGCACTAAAGTCGAGGAATTTGCCAGTTGCTAAAGGCAGAAGATGCAATAGAATTAATTCAATTAAATTCATGTAAAAAAAAAATACACTTTAACTTTTCAACAAATAAAATACGATTTTGATGATTTTCCCCTAAATATGCAATTGTCACAACCAAATCACAAAAAAATCATTTGCTTATTGCGAAGAAACAAGTGATACTGTATTTGCGTTGTGCCAATAAATTTGACAAAATGCAATTACACATGGTGAAGACCGTACTACTTGCAAAAAACTTTTTTCATTAAACAAACACTTCAGTTGACTCACTTTTTCGAACCTCATATCAAGCTCTGTCACACCGGGTTATATAACAAATTAAAAAAAGACTGGATGAAAAATTCAGTCCTGTTGTCAAAAAAATAAACAGAATCTATGAAAGTGCGTCAATAAGCCAACAGAAGCCAACAGCTTTCTAAAATTCTTTTCCCGCGCAATCATTCCAACTTGGAATGAACTCCCTGAGAACATCGTCCTCGCGAAGAACTCAAAAATCTTTCAAAAAAAGCTTAAAGTCTGGCTTTCTCAGATGTCTTAAATCTCATCGTCCCCTTCTCCTCTCTGCTTTTCTACTCTTGCCTGACGGGCTCTTACTGTGTCTTGTCTTTATTTTTATTTTTCTTTTTCTGGTGAATCTTAAATTCGCCCTCCCTACACACCTTCTCTGACCTACTTCTATGCCCCATAACCTGAAACCTGTAATAATGTCTGTGTGTATTTAAATAAATAAAAGAAAGCCACTTTGAAAGCACTTATATTGGCAAAAATAAAAAAAACGAATTTTTATTGTTTTAGTAAAAAATCAATCTAGTGTAGTCACTCCAAAGTCGATTGTCAAAAAATGATTGATCACTTATTTTTGATATATCGCTACGAAAGGGTAAAACTGGCAGAAGATTACAAAAATTTTGCATATTTTGATATGTTCAATTATGAGGCGTGTTTAAGAGCTTATTTAAAATATTTCGAATATTTTAAAGAATTGTTACAATAGCGGGCAGGTTTAAAAACTGGCCCTGGTATAAAAGATGGCAAGTGAGATGGACCCGGGTCCAAGAAAAGTGTACAAGAGGTGATGCAAAAAACCTAAAGCGGATGCGTCGTAAACGTTTGAGACGAATTTAGTTGCATTTTTGAAAAAAATCCATTTTTTTTAATTAATTTAACTCAATGCTACCAAATGACTGGTTTGCGGAGAACCCCTTTAAAGAAAATCTGTTTGGTAGCGCTGACGTCATAAACTCCGCTGATCAAAAATCATACTCATGTTCGCGCATATCCAGTTATTATTCTATTTAATTTTCGATTTTGGAAACTGAAAGAAATCGACAAAAATTCATGAACTTCTAATTGTTGGAGATAATTTAGAGAAAAGGTTCCTGAAATGTATTAAAAATCGCCACTCTAAACAATCAGAACCTGACGGCATTTACCTCGATTAAAAAAAGGGTTGTAAGACCGATGTATGACGAGGACTTCAAAAAATTGAATTGTTTGAACTTTGATACAAGAAGTACCACAGCGTCAGCTAACATTTTCACTGACTGAGTTTTTTTTATAGCTAATTATGATTTTAGTAAAAGAAGGAAGGATTACTGTAATTGCTCTGTGAAAGAGGTGCTTATGAGGCAGAGCGCGAGGGAACTGTGTTTGCTTTGTGTCAATAAATTAGACCGTAATACGTGCAAAAATTCATTAGAAGATTCAGAAAAAAAATTCACCGTATTCAACGTAGTGTTGTTAAAAAAAATTGATCAAAATGCGCCAGTTAGCCAACAAAAAGCCACTTTGCATGGAAGGCGCCATTTGTGTACAAAAAAAAACGAAATTGTATTGTTTTAAATAAAAATGATTGACCAGATTATGTAACTTATTCTTGATATAGCGCTACGAAAGATTCGTTTCCATGGTCAAATTGACAGACGATTACAAAAATGCTCACAGCAAAATGTTGCTTCGGAATTCTGCTTCTCCAAATTCTGCTGTTGTATCTGTTCAATTATGAGGCGTGTTATAGCACGTCCACTCTGCCAAAAAATAGTTCCATTTTGCTTTCTAAAACGCTGAAATTTAGACTAATTAGATTGAAAAAACAAAAATAATTGTAAGTAGGACTGTATGAGTTGATCTGATTGTGCGCAGTGAAAGAGTTCGCTCAAAAAAATGCCATTGCTCATGCTTCACGCTTGCTCAAGTTGAAGCAAAAAACCTAAATTATGCGTGTTGTCGCAAATCATTCAAAAATTGTTTGGCAAAATTGCTTAGAAATCGAATGCGCTTGAAATCGGCAATTGAATGCGTCTGTGAAATTACTTTCAAAATTGTTAACGGCGGCTTGTTTCGAGTTAGCTGATGTCGTTAGAAAAAAAGTTTCCAAAAAATCCAAAAAGTAGTACTTTTTCGATTTTGGTTAGCCAATCAATCCCAATCCGAATAACCGGATTTCTGACAATCCGAAAAATCTAAAATTAGGATAATCTAACATTCTAAAATTATTTCTAAAAAATGCAAATTCCACAATTGCAAGATATTACGATACTCAAAAATTCATTAAATTCTAGCAGCCCCGACTAACGCCATTCATGAAAGATATTCACGAAAGAGTGATTTTTCGTGCTATCGAACAATTTGGAATAAATGTGCGTCTCCCGGTACCGACAAAAAATTAACAGCATTAGCACAATTAAATACAATTAAAAACACTTTGACTTTTCAACAAATAAAATGCGATTTTGATGATTTTTCCTTGTTAGTAATTGTCACAGTACTTTGACTATTGTTGATGTTGAGCCGGGCGGAGATCGTTTTCATGGGAGAATTGTCAGGATTACAATAAAGTTCACAGCAAAGATCATGTTGTTTCGGGTTTCCACTTCCTCAGTTTGCAAAATTTGGTGGGTGTGTTGCATCTGTTCATGAGGCGCATTCTAGCTCTAAGAGATATTACCAAAATGGAGAAGCATTACCAAAAATATATTTTAGAGAACGAAATGCTAAACCCACTTATGGCATCCTCTCCTACCAAAAATCGTCTTTTTCATCAATTTGCATATTGCATGCATCTAGCAGATTCAAACCTTTGGTCAAAAGGTCTGCTGCCTGCCAAACACACTGTGGCGGTGGAGTCTCGTCACGCTTCAAGGGATACCGTAATCCCGCGTGGCGATGCGATCGTATAAGCGATGCCGTCGAACCACACCTCATACTATATAGCTCGGTGATGTCAGATCATCAGCAGAAGTTCCATCCCTGGCTCCCGTCTGGGACGGTGAGCCAGTTTCCCCGTGTTCCAATGATAAATCCTTAGCGCGTGTCTAACCCTCGTTCTAGCCCGTTACAACACTTTGCTGTTCAATCTCTAAAATTCCAACGATTTGTCAAGATTTTTGAAAATTATCACTTTCGACAAAAAAATAATTCTTAACTCATAAGAATAAGAATATTCATAAGAACAAAAAAATTTTGTTTAACTTTTAATTTGATTGGCAAAAAAAATGGTTTTGTTAAAAAAGAAGTTGGTTATGTATTATTTATTTAAATTTCAACTCAAATTAGGAAAAGTTAATTTCCATTTTACATGCAGCAACCTCTATAATGTTAAAATAGTGTCCTACGATTGTGATTATTTACTAGGTACCTGTTACCCGTTGAAGTAAATTTAACAATATTTGTAGAACGAGAATTTAAACTTTTGTTTTTAACTGACTTTGTCACCATGCATTAAAAAAATTAAACGACCTTTTTGAAAGAACTTGAAATTGAAAACTGTAAAACCAGCGCTTGCCACCTAACCCGGTGCACCATTAAAATTAAAGTTACTGCTTTAAAATTGTCCAGCATTTGCCCTGTACCCCGTTGACTTTGCTACGGCATATTTTAGACCCGGTTCCAATTTTTTTTGTATTTTTTTGGTGATGACCTGGTGATGACAGTTGAAGTCGTTGCTTTAAAACTGGCCACTTTTAAATATTTACTTTTCTCTGAGAACTTTGTAATTTCTTTGTCTGTTCCAAATGCAACTCGTTGAAGCAAACTGGCCAGCGCTGGCCACTTTTTTAGGCCATTTGGGTCTCAAACGGAATTTCTTAAGAAATGTTCCAGAACCTTCTATAAAGTGTAATAAGGAATGAAACTGACCAGCGCTGGCCAGCTTGCAATGATTTTAAATAACTTAAAAACGTTCGCCTCTTGATTTTTGAATTTTAAATTTCTTTTTAAATTAAAATTTTTAATTGAGCATTCCAAAAAAATTTCAATCGCTTCTACTAACTGGCCAGCAGTGGTCACTTTTGAATCCTTATGGAATATTCTGGAAATTTCGCGAAAACTTTTATTTTGATGCAGATGTGCTTAGTTCGTCTTTTACCGTTTGACTTTTGAGTTGTTTTAATTTTACTGAAACTGGCCAGACATGGCCACTTTTACAATTTTAAAATTTATTTCTGGAACATTGTTTTTTTTAATTGAATTATTTTATTGTTTACCTGTTTACCGTATACTTTTTACCGTATGCCTGTGTACCTTTTCGAAAGTTTTCCGTTCAAGAACCACCTGTTGTTTGTAATTAACGTCAGCGATTTTCCCAGTTTGCGTTTTATAGATAAAGTGAAGCGCAAGACCAATCGCAAAAAATTATACGAGAACCAGAATTTCATTCCATTGTTGCAAAAACCACAAATATAAGGCACTTGATAACAGAAAAAAATACGGTTACAGGTTTTTTGTGTACTTTACTGTGAAAATTCCTTTCACATTTTGATTTTTTGGAGGTTTGGTGATTTCGGTTTTAACTTTGAAGGAATTATAGTGTGATTTGCAAAAATTAAAAATTGTTGTAAAAAATCATTTTTCTCGCCAAAGAAATAATAGTTAGAAGAACTGCACCGCAGTAACCGCAGTAAAAAAGTAGTAAAAAAATAATGCGGGAAGCAAACAGTCAAATTGTTTAAACAATTGATTAGCTTTTTTATTTGAAACAATGAGATTTTCACAAATGATTGACGAGAAAGACTCAAAAAACAATTTCGTTCATTTACTCTTTATTTTTATTTATTCATTGTGAACAAATACGATGTTGAATTTAGCCGGAACCAACATCTCAAAAATGAATCAAAAACTTAGTACAACCACCAGTGACCACCAATAAAATTCATAGTGCGAATATCCGGGACTTTTCGCGAAAAGGGGAAAAACTATTTATGTATGGAAGATTTAATTCTTAAGATTAATTCAGAATAAAAAATCTTTCGCTGATCAAAATCATACGCCTTTTCGCGAATATCCAGTAATTATTTAATTTAATTTCGATTTTAGAAACATTTAGAAATCGATAAAAATTCGTTAAATTTCGATTGTTGGGGAAATTTTAGAGAAAAGGTGCCTGAAATATATTAAAATGGCAACTCTGAACAATCAGAATCATGACTGCATATACCTGGATTAAAGAAGGTTTGTAAGAACTATGATGGAGACCCCAAAAATAGAATTGTTTGAACTTACTGAAGTACCAAAGTCTCAGCTAACTGCTAAAAATAAAACAGTGTGTTATAAAACCACCAATCATTTGAAGAAATATTGTTTAACTTGTTTTTTTGAATTACTTGGATCAGAATCAAAAATGATTTTTATGTTGTCGAATAAATTTGAGAAAAAACATGAGTGGGTTACTAGAGATACTAAAACACAAAAAAATTGATTAATTGATTATTATTCGCTTGCTCTCTTTGCTTATTTTTAAATTTAAATTTGGTTTAATTTAAACAACCTTGTTTAGCAAACGAGCACTCGGTCGACAAAAACACAGTCGATTAACCTAAAACGGATTTGAACAAGTTTAGTGTAATGACGTTCCCTTAATTTAAAAAACAGCAAAATTTAGTTTAGATTGCGACAAAAATATGGCGTTTTAAACTTTAAAACTTAAATTTTTGAACTTGCGATTTTCTTCATTTTTCGGTCCTTTGATTATCCTCGCACGAACCTGACTTGCTGAATACTAGAAATTTAAAGAAAAAATTAGTGGCAACAATAGTCCATTAATTCGTAGGTCTATAAACTAGAAATTGTTTTTTTAGAAACGTTGGATGCATCAATCAGTCAGCAAACCGTCATTTTGAAAGAGCGCAAACATCGGAGCAAAAGAATAAAAATAAAATTTCCTTTTTTAAAACAAATTAGGTTGACCAAATTACTTTGACCGGTTGTTGAGTGTTAATGAACCGGTTAAAGGAGCTTATGACGTATGAAAGGAGCTTTTGACCGTGTCGTTGGCAGAACCACAAAAAATAAATGTTGTTTCGAAATCTGAGAGAAAAAGAATTTGTTTCTTTTTAATCGAATCCCAACTTGTACGCCTACAGGTGGACTGATTAGGAGCACAAAAAAGGATTTGACAAAAAAGTGTACATTTAAATTTTTGTCGGTGTGTTGCATTAATTCAATTCTGTGACGTTCTCGCTTTCAAAAATTTTTTTATTTTTTACACGAATAAGCAACGTTATTCAAGACATGCGGATTAAATGTCAAACAAGAAAATATTTTAAAATAAACGCAAATAACATGTATGGGTGGTTATCAAAGCTTTTTTTATAGAAGTTTCATTATTCACACCTCTAAAAACAAGCTAACAAAAATTCAAAACAAGTTTAAAGAATCTGATGACAAAAATCTTAACGTTTTTCATTGCTGAACTCTTTGATTAGAACCTTTGCTACCGCAAAAATTGCCATTATGAATAAACAAATAAATGAATTTTAGAAAACTAAAATCTAAACCCAATTATGGCATCATCTGTTCCCACCAAAACTCGTTCTTTTCATCACTTTGCTTTTTGCATGCATCTAGCAGATTCAAACCTTTGGTCAAAATGTTTGCTGCCTGCCAAACGCACTTTGCTGTTCAATCTCTAAGATTCCAACGTTTTGTCAAGATTTTTTTAAAATTATCACTTTCCACAGGTTGCGAAGAAACAAGTGAAAATGTGTAAAAACTTTTCTAAAAAAACTTTGATTTGTGAAGTTCAAGTGTAAAATTGGCATGGCGTTGGATTGAACAATTGAACAACAGCTTTTTTTCAGTTGACGGTTTATCAATTAATTAATAAAGAAATTGCGAAATACACAAAAGTCTCCCATAAGATGGTGTTGAAAACACTCTGTCAACCAGAAAGAAAAAATCAGCCAAAAAAATTGTTCTATTCTTTGCTTTTAACCGCTCAAGAGAATTATTCGCGATTATTGTTTAAATTTTCGCTGCTCCATGATTAGAAGCCATCGAATAAAAACAATTTAATATTTTAAGTTAAAGTTAACAATGGATGTATAAGGTGATGTTGTGTGGTCAAAATAATACCGCTGTTTGTTTTAAAGATTGTTTTTTGGGGCACACAGTGTAGCATTTAAAAATTGAAATTGAAACTAACCAGTTTGTTCTTCGCCAATGCTCACTAATGCTAAACAGATTCAAAAAACAAAGAGCTTAAATTTAGCCCGAGCTTTGATCTTTATTTGATCTTTGTTTAACTTCCTGAATATCCTGATTAATTGCAAAAAAACAAACAAAGACGTTTAAGTAAAATATGAAAGTTTCCGCGAATATTAAATTTCAAATGCGGTGATTCAAAATAATCATGTTCTATATTCAATTTGTAGGCTTCAAAACAGTGTCAAAAAAAGACAAAAACAACAGCAAAAATACAGCTATTGAAATGCTTAGCACTTCATTTTAATTTGAAACAACAGGGGTCTGACTCACTGATCGAGCAAATGCTACAACTGGTTGTACAAGCAAAATTAGTTTCAATTCAATAGTTCATAATCGAACAGAATCATAATTTTCATGATACTTGTTTCGAAAAACATGTTTGATCTTACGTTGCTGCAGGGAAGTTATTTGTAATTTGGGAGGGTGTAATTTGACTTTTGTGCAAAAATTTTGTTCCCCTTTTCAAGAAATGTTCCAGCTCAATTTCTAGACTTAATTTCAAAATGAAAAATTCATAATATCATAATGGCTTCATCCCGTAAATCCACTTAAATAAGTACGCTGCCGCACTCAAAAATAAACTAGTCTGGCTGATTACAAACGCGTTGAAGAAAACAAAAAAATTTTCCAACGAAAAACCGCACGGAACCAAAAAAATCCTAGGAATTTAAAAAAAAATTATATTTGTTCAAATTATTTTAAATAATTTTAAACAATTTTTTAATTTTCTTCCCAAAAACGAAGGTTGATTTTTTGATGAGCAGATGAGAAGATGAAAAATGAAAAAGAGAAAAATAAAGATCTCCGTTCTCCGAATTACTCTCCGAATTATGGGTTCAAAATGTGCTGCAGACTCAACAGCCAAAAATCATTGTAAATAATTTTCCCGTATATTCGGGTTTCTTGATCGTCACATTAGCCCACCTAAGAACTAAGAGGCGATGCGTTGTAAATGTTCGAGCAAAATTTAGTTGCTCGCAAATCCATTCTTTTACACTAATTTAAAGAAATGCTACCGAATGTGCGGAGCCCCTTTTAAAGAAAATCTGTGTTTGTTAGCCAAATGTAAGCAACGTAAATTGTGGTGCTCTGACGGCATTCGTTTATCTCTTCCGCCGACAAAAATGATGAATTTAGATTTTCATTTGTTGTTTAAGCCTCTCGCGCATCCCCAAAAATCCTCAAGGTAAACGCTGCAATCGTGACAAATGCTTAGAGCGCATCATTCATTAAAAAATCTATTTTTTTCTTCCTTAAAAAAATTCCGCAAAGCATAAAAATTTTTCTCAGTTTTTCATCACTTTTCATGACGGAACCAAAGATCTCCGCATTTCATGGCGTTTATCAGTTCCGCCGACAAAAATGACGAATCTTTAATAATCGCTCGAAACAACTGGAAACGCGCTTTGTTCTTGGCTCTTGCTACTTGACTATTGGGTCCAAAATTTCAGCGCTACAACAATGAACTTTGTAGAATGAGTGAAGGAAGTGAAACGAACCAAACAATCAAAAATAAAGGTGTTAACATAAATTTTCATCAAAATTGAGGCGTTATTATGGGAAAGTCATTACGGCACAAGCGTCGCATGCTTTTTGAATTTTTTGTTGAAAACTGCGTCGGACGGTAATTGTATTTTTTAAAAATAATCTTTAAATAATTTTTTAAAGGAAAAAGAAAATAAAACACTTTTGATTAAATGCATTGATAATTTATTATTTTTTTTAAATTACTTACTGTTCTATGAATCTCGGCAAATGTGAACGTGAACAACGATGGAAGTAAAAAATTGCCCCGGGTACGAAACCCGCCAGGATTTTTGTTACCAGGAACAATTTGTTGGGATTCTTAGCATCTGCATGCAAAAATCTGGATTGCAAGATTGAAGCAATGATAGTAGGTAGTTAACCAAAATGTAGATTTTTGACTTTAGCTTAAAAAATGTTTGGTTCCTTCACCATAAAAAGGGAACGCGTAAAACGTTTCAAGATTGTTAAACGCTGGTCAAAAACAAGAAAAGCGACCTTTAAATTTATTTTTTTTTTTGCAATTTTAAATTAAATTTAGGATTAAGTAAAACATTTTGGACCACTGCCATCATCAGCAGTCCTTTCGTAGCCACGAATGAATTCCATGTTTATCTGAAATCAAAAATTCAAATTTAAAAACTTCTTTCTCTCGCCGACATGCATTAGTTGATTTGAAAAAATGATCACAAAAATTCAAATTAAATCTTTGAACACTGTCATCATCATTATATCTTTCGTGGTCACGAACAATTCGTATTTAGTATCTAAAGCGAACGGCAACACAGAAATTGAAAGTAAAAATTCATAAACAAAAACACCACAAAATGGTTTAAATTTTGCATTTTTTTCAAGAAAAAAGGCAATCGTTTTATAAGAAGGTTTTTATAAGAAGCAAACCTTGTGGCGTTAGCATGTATGTGCAGAATGAGAAATTTCGCACAATTTAGTTTGTTTCTTACGTTAAAGCTTAAAAAGCTTTTTGCGACGTTTCACATATTCGGAGGTTTTCGAAACAAAGTTTTCACTACATCGGTTGAAAGGATATTGAAAAAAGCTAGTTGTGTTGAAGTTTCGAACTTGGACACCCAAAGAAGATCATTAGGGAAACGTCAGTTGCCGGGCAGCTAATCGACCTGAAAATGAAAATTACTTTGATAAACGTTAAAAACATGACTTTGTTGTTAATAAATGAGTGAAAAATAAACCTAATAACAAAAAAATAAAACATGAAAACAAAACTTTGCGATTCAGCAAATTTATTGCAGAAGAAATAAGGAAATTAAGGGAATTGTTCAAAAGTTCATGATGACTCTCTTCTCAAATTTCATGGCACTTTGTTCTGATTGAATTATGATTGAATTAAATTATTGTCATGTTAGTCAGTCAAGCCAAGTTAATCGCAAAAATGTAGTATGCTTAATACTTAAATGCTTATATCCGCTTGAATCTTAAATCTAAATGCTTAAAAATGCTCCAAATATGACAGATCAGATCAATTCGACATGCAAAATTTTCATGGCCTTTGATATCAATCGCCAAAAAAGGTTTTGCGAAAAACTTAAGCTGAAGCGACTTGTCTACAAAAATGTGAATTTGTACAACTGTTTACTGTCTCGAACAAAAAGCCTCATTGACATGCCATTGCGTCATTTCAAATCAAAATTTGCATTATATTAAAATCATGAAACGCGTATCCGTGAACGGTGTCATTCCATGCATAGAAAAATAATAATGCAATAATAATGCAAGAATGGAGTAAAATCTCGCAAAAATTCCTTTTTTTGTCCTTTAAAGGGACCTAGACACGAAAAAAATTTTCGTCCAAAAACAGTTTTATTCTGTTCTCTCTATCGATTGAAACATTTTTGATCTCTAGAAAAAATCTCCAGAAATGCTTCTGTAGAGAGTTATAGACCTCTGAAGTTGAACCATGTTGAGGTTTGAGGTACAAATTAAATTCAAATTCATTTGACTCCTGGCGCGATCGTCGATAGTTCGGATTTGCTTTTTTCGCCAGAAATTGTCAATTTTCGGCGTTTTTTCGGAATTCTGACGCTTGCTGCTTCTTCCCCGACCCCGAATTACCTTGGAACGTCCCACAATTCACGAATTTGAGCGAAAACAGGGAAGAAAACGGTAAATTCTGTGATTTGGTGGCCGAGAACGACAAAATGACGAAGGTCGCCGACCGGAGCGCGATTCGCCGCGTTTTTTCGCTGTTTTCACAAATTCTAAAGGTTGCTACGTGTTCCGCAGCTTCTATTTACCCTATCGCGTGCAAGAACAGTGGTATTTGCGCTCAAACAGCCGCGAAAATGGTTGAAATCGCCTTCACCACTGCGAAATTGGTCGTTTTGGTCACCAAATCACAGAATTTAGCGTTTTCTTCCCTGTTTTCGCTCAAATTCGTGAATTGTGGGACGTTCCAAGGTAATTCCGAAAAAACGCCGAAAATTGACAATTTCTGGCGAAAAAAGCAAATCCGAACTATCGACGATCGCGCCAGGAGTCAAATAAATTTGAATTTAATTTGTACCTCAAACCTCAACATGGTTCAACTTCAGAGGTCTATAACTCTCTACAGAAGCATTTCTGGAGATTTTTTCTAGAGATCAAAAATGTTTCAATCGATAGAGAGAACAGAATAAAACTGTTTTTGGACGAAAATTTTTTTCGTGTCTAGGTCCCTTTAATGTTATATGCACTTTCTACAAAAAACAAACAAAACATGTTATTATTTCAAAAATAGGTTATTTCCTAACCAAAAATAGGTTAAACAGGTTAAAAAATTACTAAAAACTAAAATTTTATCCTTTCCGCTTTAGAGAAAGTCACTGAAGATTCACACAAAAAAAGATTTAACTTCACTTCACTTTAACTTCGCATGTCAGAATGAAAAATACTTATTGCTTCATTTCAAATTTTATTATTTTACACGTGTCCAGAAAAAAAAGAGTCCGTTGCGTCTGTAAAAAAGAAAAAAAAGCTCAAAAGCTTGATGCAACGTGTACAAAATTAAGAGGCTGTAGTCTTAAAAAAAAACCCCGTTTTTTTGTTCTTCCAAAAGCACAATTCAACTGAACAAAAATAAATTCCTAAATTAAAATTTTTTTAATTCCTCTGTGGATTTTGGTCACTCAAAAGAACTGAATTCCGTAGCTATAACCAAAAATACAATTAAAACTATTTGAAATAAATTAATCAACAGTTAATTGTACGGAATTATAAATATCAAATGCTTTGAACTGAAAAACTGAAACAAAAAAACGCCATAAAACAAAATACTTCCGAGTCTTCGTTGAAAATATGAAGGGAGACAATTTCGCGCAGCGTAAAATACTTTTATTATTAATTTTGATCGCGACTGTTTGTTTCGATATGTGCAGAAGGTAGCTGGAACAAAAATACTTGCAGTGCGTTTAGCTTTTGATTTTTTATTTTAATTTGAGATTTTTTTTAAACATTAAACATTCTTGCTCACACAAAGTTCATAAAGTTTGTGGAGGAGAAGTACGAAATAAAACATTTTAGCTATTTCGGGACTTTCCACATACCAAATGACAGGAAAAAGTAAAGAAGAGCGCACGCATTTATTTCAATAATTCCGAATTAATTGTGAACTTTTTAGTAGAATTTGAAGAGATGTTCGAAAATTTGAAAACTTAAAAAAATTGGCAAAAAGAAATAGTAGGCGCGTCTGAATTTATTCAATTAAACGGTCGATCATTTTCTAATACATTGAAGTTGTCACAGTTGGGATAAGTATGTTGGAAACAACTTAATAAATGTCTTGAGTGGGATAAAAACAATGAAACAATGCCACATCAATTGAACGACAAATAAAACTTAAGAAATTCGAGATCTACAGAAATCTACAAATTATCCTTGAATGCTAATTTCAGATTTTGCTGCAGATTTTTTCTTGGTTTTTATGTATTTCTCACATCCTCAGAATTGCGTATCCAAATATGAGGAGAAAAGCTTCTTCTGAGATGTTAATTTATTAATCTTTCCTTCTCGAAAACCACAAACGCAGTAAAATTTGTCTTCGTTTCAACACATGCAATTGCAAAATTCACTATTTTTTTCTAAAAAATTCATTCATTGTTTATACTAAAAACACAACACTCATTTGTCTAGCAATCATGGTCTACACTGCAAAAAAATAATAAAAATGGATTCGGCTGTGAAGGTCTCACGTCTCACGACGTGCTGCAGCTTTATTTAGATATTCATTTAAAAAATACCATATACGCGCCCTATCCACAGAGCTCCGTTGTCAGCTCAGAGCAATCCTGTACAACATTTGTAGAACAAAATTTGCAGAGTAGTCCTACTTCTTAATAGCTGGCCATCGAATTTATTTAACTTTTTAACATAATTTGGTTAATTTGAATTTAATTTATACGAGTTTCTCGTCTACGGTTTTTAGCTCGGGTTTCTCCGCTTGCCGTGTAGTCTAGCATACAATAAAAATAGCATTAAAAACGTTTAACTAGATTTGGTTGTAACTAACTAAAATTTGATTACATTTTTTGTTTGTTGTTTCTGAAATTCACAATATTCGAAAAAACTAAAACCAAAAATGAAAATTATTACATTGATAAAAAAAAACATGTCGTTAACGACTTTGTCGTTAACAAATGAGTGAAAAATGAATTTCATAAAAATAAATAAGAATTTTTTAGAATAAGAATAAATGTGCCTACTGCCTTTTTGCGCAATAACACAAAACGGTGACACTTTAAAGAATGTTCTGGAACATTTTTGAGGTATACGGTTGAAAGTATACAGTACAAAGGTACGAAGATAAAACGGGCAAGGTTAATTTTGCATGTTTAAAAAAATGAATACAAAAATACAAAATTTTACGTGTGCAGTTGGTCACAAAAACAGTTGTTTAAAATTGTTTCATTTATTAGGATTGCTGTAGTTGTATCTATAAATACCCTTTAAATGCTGACCATTTTGTTCAAAAATTCGTAACAATTCACTTTGAAGCATCATGCCTAGCAATTTGGAATTCTCGAAGTTCTTCGTTATGTGAAATATAAAAAATACGTTGCTTAGTTGTAGTTAGTTGTATACGCAATACGGAGACCGTAAAAAACCAAACTTTGAGACTATTTTATTTGGATTGTTCTGATCCGCAAATGGATCGCCTCCAAAAAATTAAATTAAAATTTAACCGCTCTTTGAATACTGGTTCCAAACATTTGTTAGTTTTGTACCGTCCTTTGTTTAATCTAAAAACAACGCGTCTTATAATAGCTACTGTACATCAGATGGAATTGCAGTGATCAACACTTAAAAAAATGAAGAATCAAGAAAAATCAGAAAAAATATTTAAACGTTTTATTTAAAATTTGTTTTATTTAAAAAAAACTGGAATAAAATACAATGGAATTGAAAATCAGGTTACGAAAATGAAAAATAAAAAAAACTTTTGCATTTTTTCTATTTAGGAACGTTTCTGAAAAGAAGACCGATCGCTATCCGGTCATTCATGTTGGTCACCATAATTAATTGAATGACTAATAAATTAGTTTTTTTAATTTGAAAAATATTTTTGTTTAAAAAAAACGTTTAGAATTAAAAACCTTTTAAACCAACAACTGTAAACAATTTTATTTTCACGAATTGCAAGATATGTTGGTATTTATAAAACGGCGGTCTGTTGAACTTACAAAAATCAATCAATACATTTAGAATTGCAATTAATAAAAATTGGTCTGATTAAATTTCTCAGCAGCTATGTTCATTTTTGTTGTTTAAAAAAAATTCCAAAAAGTCGGATATGTGGCACAATTTTTAAAACATCAAAAAATTGCCTCGTTTAAATATGCAATGAAAACTATAGAAATGTTTTTACGAGCACAGCGCGCACTCCTGGGCGTTTCCACACTAGGTGGGGAGAAGCAGCCGAAGTCATACAAAAATCGTCCACCGCCAAGTTAAGAAGCGTGCAAAATGTGTGATGTTGTAACTCATTTTTTTCGACCAATATTTTCAATTATTTTCTGCATTTTGGTACAGTTGATAAATCAAGTGATCGAATCAACGTATTCTTTAGTATTGAAAAAAATGTAAAATAATTACAAATTATTTCAACTTGAGGAAAAAGAATAAATTAAAACGCAAGCGTTGATCGATCCCGTTTCACTAACCCTTTTCTCCCTTTTCTGTGTGAGTCTCCCCGTTTCAATTGCAATTGTGAGTAAAATGGAGATTGTTTGTTGACAACGAAAGTTAATGGAATGTTTCACACACACAAATTGTAATTAGTGGAAAACCGCCTAATAAGAAGGCTTTCAAAAATCTCTTAATAATTTAAACTACAATCTACAAATAGGCATTTGTCAAATATGTAATTAAAGCCAATTGAAGCCACAGCTTCAATTTATATGGACAGCTGAAGTACTTCAACTGAAGACAGCTAAGCAAAAGTGGTTGGATCAAAAATGGTCTTATTAATATGGAAAAATTTGTTTAAAAAAGTTGAAGATAGGCAGTGAAGGTAGTGAAAGCAAAAAGGAGAAAACGTAAATAAAAAAATTTTTTAGTTAACTGATTTTATTGTTACTTCAAAAATAAAGAAAAATGAATACTCAGACTGTGTTTTTGTATTTGGGGCGTCCTTCCCACAAAATTAAATATGGTTATGACGTTCAGCTAATTAACCCATCGACTTTACTAGTAGATTTACTCAATTTATCAGGATGTTTTGGACGTCAGGATGGAGAACAACAATTTTTTTGTTTACCAGTTGAGACGTTCACATGGATTCAAAAAATGTAAATTTATTAACCTGATAAATTTTCATTTAATTTTTATTTTTTACAGACTTGCTAGGTGCTAATTTCAAAAATATCTAACTCTAAACCTGAGCTCAAAAACAGTAGGCAATTGTGAATAAACTGGAAATTGGAGATTGTTTGTTGACAACGGAATTTAATGGAATGTTTCATACACACAAATTATAATTAGTATATTGGAATATTGGAATTGGAATCAGTGGGAAACCGAGTAACAAGAAAGTTTTCAAAAATCTCTTAATAATTTAAACTGCACTAAAAACAAGCATTTGTCAAATAATTAATGGAAGCTTCAATTTATATGGACAGCTGAAGCGCTTTGTAATCAAAAATGTACAACCGATTCATTAGAGTTTTTTGATTTGTTGTATCCAGAATTAGCAACTGGAAACAAGCATAAGAGTAGCATATTTGCCATATTTCATATTTCCGAAACCCCTGAAATTTTATCTTCAAACATTTCGACGGGATCGGTTGAAATCGAAGGGTTAAAAACGGTCAGGGAAAATAACTTAAATAGCTAAAATAATAATTTTAACTGATTGAAAAGTTAGGACATCTCCTTTACTTTACAAAAATAAAGAGCATTATTAAGCATTTATTAAGAAGGAGACATATTCGTTTCAAAAAATAGCCATTGTAAACAAGCAAAAAACAAGCAAAAGAACTAGCTAAAGACAACGGTAAGTTTAATGGTAAGTCTAACGTTAACTCTAAAAGACTCTAGATCGAGTTTTTTTCTTGTCGTCATCATTCCGCCCATGTGAACCTGAACGATCTGTTGAAAAATTTGCATTTTTGTTACAGTAACACCTGTCGATCATTGCCAACAATCACGGTTTTATTGTTGCGGACAGGAAAAGCATCGCAAATCCAATCCAATTTGACACCTACAAATAGACGAATCCATTTGGTGGAGCTTCAAAAAGAAGTGCAAATTGTGTGTTTTTATGAAAACATTTAAGAAAAATTTAGATAAAAATAATTTCGAAAGAGACCCATACAGAGAATTTGAAGCGATTTGCAAGGAGCAACTAAAGAACAAGAAACAGAGAAGGTAACAAAAGCATTTTTTGAAGAAAGGGCTCTAAAAAATTGTAAAATCAAATCAACATTAAAAAAATCAAAACTTTTAACCAGCCGTTTCAACGATTTTGACTCGCAATTCATAAAACGATACTTAAAACGTTTTCGCAAGAAGCATTTTATTTTATTTTTATTTGAGTCCACAAAATGTGAAGGTGAAGTTGAATTTCAAAAATTATTTAAAACGTAAAACGCCTATTTCTTAACTATCTGGAGATCTCCATAAAAAGTTAACCATTTTGTCGATTGTTGTTCGAACGCTGAACGTTTAGGGTGACCACGAATTGTTAAAAAAGTTCCAAACTTCGAAATTTAGCGAAGAAGGAGCTATAAAAGATCCAGCTTTTATCCAGCCGGTTGAAAGAGTTGCACTCGTAATTCATAAAACGATACGATGTAACCGCGGTTGTGCCATTAATTCCAAGGTTTTCGCAGGAAGCACGCGCCGAGGTTCGAAAATGCCTTGACCGTCGATCAGGAATTTCATTTTCACGAATATTCGATTCTGATTTTTAAATTAAAAACTGAAAGTTAAACTGGAAAATGAACTTGATAAATTCACGATAAATGAAGAAGACCGACCTGCAACACATTTATAATAGCTTTTTACGATTTTAGTTTATTGTTTGGTAAGAATTGTAAAGTGGTTTGTTTGCAACAGGAATCACAGCTACAGGGTAGTCGGAAAATGCATTTGGTACCTACCTGCAAAAAAAATGTATAATAGCTTTTTAAGATTCATGCATTTTTATGAGTCGCTCTGCCCTAACTACAGTAGCCTTAGCAGTAGCTCGACCACATACATTCTTGTGATTTATAAATCACGAATGACCACCAAAAAAACTAATTGAATCGAGTTCTTTTTACTTTTGAAAAATAAAAATCAAAATTTTTTGTCTGCATTATAGTTATACAGTTTGTTTGATTTTAGTTTTTGTGACCAGAATAGCGATGCTTTGGCTCTTCCTCAACTGCAGGTTATGCAAGAAGTGATCGAAGTCGCCAATCTTCAGCAAAAATTATTCGGACATCGCCGAACACTTTCCGTATCAGCTTCAGCTAACACGAAGAAACATATGTTTGGTTGTCAAACGACCGTACTAAATCCGCATGTTTCATTGATATATAACTGATATGTCTTTCGAAAGATATGAACACAGAAAAAAAGAAAAATACATTGAAGTTACGCGGAGTCACGTATCTCTTTTCAAAAAATATCATAGAAATCATAGAAATGCTTAAAAAATTAACTTTACCGCTCTGCTAGAGAATCAAACAGTAATCGGAATAGTTTACACGATAATGAAAAGAAAATGATTATATTTTTGTGAATGGTTGATGTGGACCGATGTAATTAAGCCGATAGAGTGAGTGTACAGCTGACCTTTTTCAATTTGTTTTAGGATAAAACTGTCTAATGAACATATAATGTGCATCCTTTTGTAAGTACTGCGATAAAACCGATTTGGGTATTCTTCTGAGCTTAAGAGCATCATCATCTAAATTTCAGCCCCATTTTTCCATAAACTCAATTAACAGTTCATCTGATATTTGAAAAGTTCAAATTTCAAATTTCACCAAATTCAAAATTATTTCGTGTTGCGGTTACAGAGTTAGGAGCACACAATTTATCGAGAGCGAACGGTCAGTCGACCGCTCAGCTCGATGATTAACGAAGAAGTGACAAGGCCTGAGAGGAACGAGTGTGGGCGCACAGAGAGGAAATCATTAACTGACGTTATGAGCAAAGGGAAATAATTGTTGCATTTAATTGAAGACAGAAAAAATTACAAATCGCTAGGAATCGAGCGACAAACGAGCAAAACCTGAATAAAGAACATATAAATATCGTTTGTGTTCTTCTGCAAAACATCTGCAAACGGAATACTTCACACCGAACCGCAATTAAGTGACTGCAGCTTTATGAGCAAAGGGCATCGGAAAAAATGTCGCAAAAATTTGTAATGCCGGCAATTCGAAATTCTGGAAATTCCTGGAAAAATAATCAGCGATGATCAGCAGACAAGCACAGTATTGTACGAGCTGTTTCTAGCAACATAAAACCAATTTGATTATTTTTTTTTTATCTAGGTGGACAAACATTTACCCAATTAAAACGAAGCTATCGTTTTGCACCGTTTTTTCAATTTATGAAATTAAATATTGTAAATATTTAAATTTTTGATTAAAACAATACAATAAACTGTAAAATGAGTTTGGTACCGACATGGTTGGAACAGCAACCACCAAAAATTGCTCAGATCACTTCAAATTTGGGCTTTTTCGGAAATTTATATAGCTACAATTGCAGCAACCATTATGCGGGTGGAGGACGATTATTTATTTTAATTTTGATTTAAGTCGCTTGATCTAATTAATTACAATCAATTTATAAAATGTGATATTTCTTAATGCAAAAAATAAAAATAATGCTTAAAAAAATCAGCATTAAAAAATACTTGTTGTAAACCACTTTTACAATCAAAAAAATAAAATAAAAATTATATATTATACTTTTAGGGATATTTTTTATTGCAATTGAGATTAGTTGAGAATAGGCTGTGTCGGCCATTGTCAAAAATTTTAAAAATGGACCCTTGAAAAAATTTCGGGAAGTCTTGTCTCTGATAGACGACTTCCGCGCCGGATACAACAACGGTGTTAACGTTTTCCTAGTAAGCGACAAAAATATTACACAGTTTTACATTACGCAAAAAAATAAGCAAAATAACTTTAAAATCGATGATGTAGACTCTTCAACAATGGAACGGTCCAAAGTATTTCTGTATGCATTTTCAATTTGTTGGTAATCAATTGAAAAAATTTGAATTGAAAAAAAATTGAAAGAAAAAAGGCGTTTAGTGGCTACTGCAAACCGTTAAAAAAAGGACAAAATTTAAATTTGAATTTTATGATGCGTATTTAAATGAATAGATATTAATAGTTTAGGAAGGTGAAACAGTTCTACAAAAATTAACTTTGTCATGAAATCCGTTTGTCATGAAACAATGGAACGGTCCTAAGGTGTATTTCATACTGAGACAAGTTGACTTGCCTTGCCTGAAAAGGGGCAAAATAAAGCACATTCACAATAAAGCATTGTCCGGAGCATAAACAGCAAATGATAGCGTCTGTTCTGCTGCGTACTGAAAAAAAGAAGAAAAAGAAGATTTAAAATTAACATTTCCAAAACTCTGTTTTATTTTTTAAGTTTGGATTTTTGGGAAGGTGAAAATTAACGGTGAAAAAAGGTGAAAAGAAAAAGTTAAATAGTCCTACAAAAATTAACTTTGCCATGAAATCCGTTTGTTAGGGAAATTTTAAAGAACTTCCTTAAATGATACTAAATTGCGGCACTGGAAGTGACCATTAAATCGGACAGTCCGGAAAACATTTTCTACATTGAAACAAACAAAATGATCCTAATCCTATAGTTTATCTTGAATGAAAAATGTATTTCCTTTCTTTTAGATTTAGACGCCATCTTCCGCTTACGGCATTACGGCTTAGCGCACCAAACAACCTGTCAAAAACAAGCCTGTTCGCGATTACCCAGTTGTTATTGCTATTATATTTCAAGTTTCAATATTAAAAAATCCAAAGAAACAGGCAAAATTTATGAAATTTGACTTTTTTAAAAGTTTTGTGTTGGAAAAGTTGGTGTACTGTACATAAAAAAACAAAAAAAAAACAACACAGTGCAAATAGTGAAAAAAATAGGAAATTTAGAATTAGAATTTTATGATTCGTATTTAAATGACTAGATCGTTCAAACGCAAATAACTTATTAGAATTCATTCATTCATACTGGGACGAGGGGACCCTTTCCAAAGCATTTAGCTTCCATCCAAAACAGAAGTCAATGACAGCGCCATTTAGCAAAAATTAAAACTACCACAGATTAAAGAAAGTGATTTTATTTTTCGATGAAGCCGTTGTTTGTTGGCAAGAAGCAAAGTAAGTAACGGTTCAAAGTAAATGGGAAATAAATGGGCGGCCAGGGTTGGTCACATTGCGTCGTACCGAAAATTCAGTGGACTCAACAAAATTAATACAATTAAAAAAACTTTGGTCTACAAATAAATTTAAAAAAATTGCTACAAATAAAATGCGATTCAAAACGATAAAATTTCAATGAGTTTTCCTTTTAGGAATTCTCACACGCATTGGCTCACAAAAATAACGATTGATAAGAAACTGGCGCATGTGCCAGAGTTTCTTAATCAACTGCTAAAGGATTTCTGAACTTTTTCTCTGAAAATGGAACAGCGAACAAAATTAACTGGTTATTCATTAACATTTGAAACAATTAAAAATTTAATTGGCCCACCAAAAAAAACGCAAAATTAATAAAAAAATGACAGAAGTTCGGATATTAAAAACATCTAAATAAATTAATTCAAGTTTTGGCATTGTTGGCTTAAGGTCACATGAATGTTTTCTCGACACTTGATGAAACTCTGTCGTATTGTCAAGTGCATGAATCTGGCAAATGTGAACTGTCAACCGCGGAATCTAAAATGATTCATTAGTTAAGCGGAAAGAAGAACCTGGAATTGTAAAAAGAATTGAATTTCAAATTACATTTAAAACGTGCTCGCCGTAGCCAAATTTTTAACATACGCGTTCGTTCAAAAAATAGAAAAAAACGAAATTGATGAAGTTTAGTCTTTGAAGGTATAATAAGTAGTGACGGGAAACCCGTACAAACTCCGCAAAATTTTGTTTCTTAGCTTATTGTTCATAAAACAAACAATTTTCAAGGTGGATCAGCTCCATAAAACCACTCGGTCAGAGTGTCAGGCCAACGACTCAAAAAATTAATCTTTTAAAGAATTCCGCTTTAAAAGCTTTCCTGTAACAAAGACATAAAACTTGTTGTAATTCCGATAATTTTTTTTTGGAGAGCGAGGAATCAGACTCCAAAAATTGATGGACCTCACCGGTTTGTGATATGAAGTTGAAGCCGTTGATGTAGCGACTTAATTTAAATCAAATATTCAAACAATGATGTGCTTTGAACAACGCAGTGCAATAGAAAGTATGACGGAGGCGAGCGCAAAAATTTACTAAAAATGTTAATAATTTTGTCGTTCTGTTACTATCACTGAGACCGGATTATTGAAATTTTAACTGGAAGTTATGCGCAATTGTGCAACTGTAAACCGTTCTTAGTGTGCAAAATAATGAAAGATTTTTTTTTAGATTTTTCACAGCTTAGAATTGAGGGAAAACTCTATTAAAAAGATTTGTTATTATACTTAACTGCAAATTGTTTGTTTATTAATCAAATATCAATCTTAAAATTCATAAGCAAAAAAAACGCAAAAAAATAATTCTATTTTAGTTTCTTAATTTAATGCTCGATGATAGATGATGAAAAATTAAAAATCCTATGAAAATTGAACAAATGTTGTAGATGCTGAGCATTTGAACTTCTCTGGAGGGTTAATTGTCCATTTTAATCGTCAATAACAGCGGAAACAGCAAGAATCTTCACAAAAATTTGAATATTAAATTATGGTGCAAGCCAATTGCTATCAGAGTTTAGAGAAGTTCCCTAAAATGTAGTAAAAATCATTTGATTGAAATTGGAGTTCGAAAAAAATAATAATCCATGCGTACAAGGCTCACCGCCTAATTTTTTTCAATTTAAAATTAACAGTATTAACCGCCTTGCAAAAAAATAATTAAAAACTGTATTAAAAACGCAATGTTAAATAAAGTAAGAAAGTTACGATTAGAGATCGATTTGGCTGGTGCCTTGCAGCGCAAAAAAATATTACAATATTTAATTATAAAATCGGCTAAATTTAGCTGAAATTTTATGGCAATTAAAAAAAACAGAGGATTCCATTATGAACATCTTATCCACCCACAAAAAAAAAGTTGTCAGCTATAACAAACACAGTCTCAAGCACAGTCAGTAACAAACATAAATTGGTCATTATTAAGGGTTTTGCGTCTCTCAAATAACTTTCATTGATTTTTGATTTTTAAAACGTAGCTTTAAAACCAATTGTTCGAACGAAGACTATCTAAGATTCGGTTATGCGAAATATCATCTTAATTTACTTATTTGAATTTATCTCCGACTCAAAGTAGGATTATGTTTATTTCCATTTCATATGTAGCAACCTCAATAATTTTAAAACGGTCGGCATTTATTGTTCTCATTTCTTCATAAATCGTATAAGCTCTGATAGATTGCTTCCTCCTAAATTGCTTTTTCAAAATATCTGCAAAAATTGCTGGAAATTCAGTATGTTTTTCAACAACAAAAAAATCAAAAACTTTATGAATCAGCCAAAGAAAGTGTAAACTACGATAAGTGAAGGCTCTAAATGCAACAGCTTTAAACTCTAGTTGCTTTAGTCAACACGATTTTATCCGCCTCAACATGCTCCGCCTAAAAAAATTAACTCTATTCGCAGTTCAATTGACATAACCACTAATCACATTTGATTCACTACAGAATGAAAACAAACACTGTGTCCTGCTTTTCTCTTGTTGCTTTAGATTAGAATCGAAGATCATTCTGCTACACTCCAAAAAAATTAATGCTATAAATTGACGTAACCACTAACAGTCATAGTCCGCATGATGTTGATTATATAAAGCATGCCCGATCATCAAAAAATTACACGAGAACAACGAGAATTTAAACTGCAGTTGTCAGTTGCAGTTTTTTCACCAAAAAAGGCCGCTTGTCATGTAAGCTGGTTCCATTTTTGTAAAAAGAACGGATTTGACGCTCGAGTCGTGAATTGAAATATGGCTACAGTCTAATACAGTCTAATACATAATACATTTATCCTGCAAATTCAAGTCGAGACTTTGAATTTTCCTACTTTCTTAAGAACCAAAGTCAGTGGTCGTGCCTGCCCTGCCCGTTCTGTGCAGTTCTTTCATTGAGACTCCGTTGCTCCGTTTTGAGATTCAGGTGGGACGATAAAAACGATACCAAAAATTGCAGCGAGACTGAGAGCGTATTCAACGTGGTTGGAGGTCATCCTTCTATCAGTTCAGCAAGGATGAAACTAGGAGCATCGATGCAACCTGCGCATTTTTTAGGCTTGACGTTTTCTGGATTGAAAACTGCTGAGCGAGAGGATTGAGTGTTACCTATAAGATGGCTATCAATGGGTTGATTGGCGGCAGTGATGCTACTTTTGTAACGTGATAAATAACCTGTTGAAACTCATGTAAACCGATGACTTTACCCGCCCTGACTGCATAGCATCATATTAGCATCACATTATCACGTTTGGGTTGATGTGATAGGCCATCTTGAATGTTGCCAAAGCTGGAATTCAGACAGCGAAGGCAGAAGTTCTCCTGGATTTCACAATCATGAGAACAACTGAAGAACAATTCAATTATGGCCATCGTTGCTCCTAATCAAGCTACTGTATTTCCCTCATGCGTCGGTCCACAATGGACCTGTCATGCTTCGCGAAAACTACATGAAAGCAGAGAGGGTGCCGCACAAAATGTCGAAAGACTGTATCTCGAAGAGACAACATGACAAAGGATCGGTAGCATTTTCGAAAGCGGATGCGCGAATTAAATTGTTTTCGATTCTCTTGTGACCGCCATGGCGATGAAAGCGTCGTCGTTGGTCGGATGAATGAATGCGGAATAAGCATTTCGGTTCGGTCAAGCCTGTCACGTTGTGCAATCGCTGTGCTGAGAACAGAGAGAGCGGCATCCACGAGTTCTTCCATCGGGCGTGGTTCGGAAAGATCCATACAGCGAAGCGAGCTCTTCGCGAGATGAGACTCGATCGGGAGCCGACATTTACTGCTGCTCAGGAGCGAGCATGATTTTTACGAGAAATCTTGTGGTTTATCGTATTTCGGCTGCTGTTGAGTATGATTTTCGCACCCCAGGCGATTGTTCAAATTCTCTATCAACCAGCACCAGCTTTCGTGCTGCCGAAGATGAGATTTCAGTCGAAGCGAAGTATGGCTGACTTGTGAGTCTGCGTCTACGACGCGCGAACGAATGTTTTTCGTAAATAATTAAATACCCGCGTTGAGTGAACGCAACTCGCTCGCGCTCTCATCGTCTCCTACGGAGCATCGCAATGTGAAGCTGCTTTGTGGGTCGTTGAACGTTGATTTTTGTTGCCATTTGCTGTTGCGCGTCGCAGCCGCATTGTGCGCGTTTCTCTGGTTATCCCATTATATATCTCGTCGTGCTTCCACTTATTCTCATGCGACTGAATTCCACTTTCAGTGAATCTGCGTTTTGAACGCTGCGAAGTGATGGCGCGTAGATGGCGCGCTCGTGGGAAACGTTGCCCACTCACATCCCAGGGCGAATTTTCATTCGTATTTGCGGGAATTTGCCTTGTACTAGCAATGCGTGGCGCCGCAGTTTGTGTGCGTTTCTCCTATGCGTGCTCATTACATTCATCGTCACCCTTCCGCTTATTTTTATTCTACTTTATTTCAGTGATGGAATCTGGTGACCGACTCAAAGGCCTCGGAGAAAAGCTCCGCGCGACTCTCACGCCGGAAGGTCGCCGGGGCTCTTCATTACCGCATCTTCTGGCCAGTTTTCGGTAAGCGTTTTTGTTTAATTTAGTGCTCCTTTATCGACCGCTTTTCAGGGGTGACTGGAGCGCACCACTCGAGTGCCACAGCTACGGATTCACCAACCTCCGAGACCTATTTCTTGCGATTCCCGAATACGTCACTCTGCTCATCGACACGAATGGCAATGAGCGCGTAGCGGCCACCAATGCTCCCGAAACCGCTCACATCAACGAGCTGGTGAATAGAACAAATAGGGAAAAGGAAGAACGCCTCGAACGTCGGCGCTACGAGAAACAGCGGAGCATTCAGTGGAACGAGAATCGGGGCGATCAGCGAAAAGTGCAGCGGAGGGAATCGAAGAGAAAGGAAGAGCGTCGCCGCAGCCCCTCTCCGCAATGGATTAGCGACCACTCAATGGAGCCGGTCTGGCAAACGAGACTGCGCAGTGTGTTCAACGAAGAAGAGTCGATGGAAGAGTATTGGTCCATCCGGCCTATCGAGGAGATTCTACGCTATATTCCATCCTCTGAGGAGTCGACTCCGACGTCAACTCCGCCGCAAACTCGAAGAAACAGCTTCATTGGGAATGGACACGCAGCCAACTGGTTTGTGCAGATTTTTGATCGTCTTACAAATCCGCATTTTAGAACACGGAACAATATCGAAGACGGAATCTACTACAATTTTTGACAATATTAATTACGACCTTTTTAAATAAGTAAAACTAGAATTTCTGTCTGTTTTGATCGAGAGCGATCGTGTATTCTGTTCGATGCAGTGTTTCTGGTTGTGCCGTGCTTCTAGAAAGTGGCGGATTCCTTGGGTTAAGCAAGCTCTTGAGCTATTGTACGCAGGTTCCTCATCAGTAGCTGGATTCAGAGTACATCGCGCGAGGGCCTTGCGATTCCCGCGCGAGAATCGCAGGGCGCGCCATCGCACGCGCGATCATAGTACAAAAATTAGTCTCGCAGCGGGTCCCGCCGCGGGCTTTGCGAGCCTCGCGCGGGCCTCGCAGAGCAAGCCTGCTCGGACCCACAGTGAAATCGCTCGCGGCTGTGATTTTTCACAACTTCACTGCTTTTCTGTTATATTTTGGTGGAATTCGGTCAGAATGCCCTTGAATTAATATTTTCACAGCGCACAAATCAAAAAATAGGATGTTATTAGAGTTTTTTCTACTGTCCCGCATGCGCGTGAAAATCTGAGGACTGAACGCGCGTGGCGCGCTCAGCGATTAACATCGAACGTTTTTAAAATATGAACTTTATTGGTGATCTCACCGTTCTGGTCTCGCCAGTATCGCTCTACCTTTGCGAGAAATCGTAAAGGCGATTTCTCGCGCCTGTACTCTGAATCCAGCTAGTGATCGATTGTATCGTTTTATCGATCAATCGAAATACGTGAACCTCTCCTCGCTCACTCGCGCGCTTTGAGCGATGCGTGGGTTTGTTGTTTCACCCTCCGTGCTGATATGCTGGCTATAGTCAAAGTCGTTGCGTGGGTGTCCGTGGTGGGACCAGTCGGAATTCGCTTTGGTGTCAAATAAGCGGAATGCAGCGCGTAATTTGGTCTTTTTCTCTTGCACTGCATCATATCTAAGCGAAACCAACTTCGAACATGATGAGCGGAAGCTGGGCTTTCGATTGCGATCAAATTTACCGCGATCCGTTCGTCCTGCGCAAAGTTAACACACTTCTTAGTGCTAAGCGCGCCTGCCGCGCTCGCAATTGCTACTAGTTTATGTAGAACGCTCCTATCTTAGCAAACTTAGGCTCAAACGTGAGCCCACATTCTCCTGCGTATTTCGGGGGTCCGATTTCCCGAAACACTTAATTTTTCTGGTTTTAAGTTGAAACACAAAATAGAACACGGATTTCAATCGTTAATCAGTTATTTCTTTGCACACAATGTAAATTTCGGGAAATCGGACCCCCGAAATACGCAGGAGAATGTGGGCTCTCGTATACTTGCGCGTCTTTGATGGCATTTGTATTTCGTAATTCTCGGCCGCTCGGCTGTCCATTCGAATGGAAGACGGTGGAGAAACGAGCGTTTTCCTCCATTATTTTGCTGTTTTGTCACGCTTATTAATCATTAGAAGACGTAGAATGTCCGATCATTGAAAGCGCAGTGAAATATTGGCCGAAATCGGTCGTTTTTTTGTGGATTTTGTCGTCGTCAAGCCGTCCCGGTCGCGATCATTGCTGACGCAATTCAAGCATCCGCGGCGAGCGTGATGCTTGCTTCCAGATTGTCCAATTCGAATCATACCTTGCCGCTACAGAGTCGCGCGCGTGTTGTTTCGTTTAATCGAGTCGTTTTCTTTTCGAATTCTTGATTTTTATTTTTCCAGAAGATGCAACGAATTGGGAGTAATCGTCAAGTGAGCATTCTTGACAAATCGCTTAGCCGTGGTAAATCAGAGGTGAGGAATGTGCTTTACCTTTCTGGATCATGACCGCATCTGCGAACAGCGAAATTTGTCGAGATTTTTACTCTATTTGCAGTCGGTCATGACTTCTTCGATTGGTCCCAATTCACTCTGTTAGCTTCGCTCGTTTAGATCAATTTATCCACCTTCGCTTTGCTCTTCTCCGAAATGATCAAGTACGCGCAGTCGCGAGTGGACACGAGCGCCAAGTTGCAGGACAAGTTAATGCGGCGCTTCCACGGCTCCTAATCCCTCCGCTCCTATTTTGTAGACTTGCAGATTACGGGAAATTCGTCGGTGTGCGCTTGCTCGACGTGATTGTGCTCCGCGAGAAGGGGTACAAGCGCGACACAAAGTTGCTAAGCATGCTCATGTTCATCAAGAGCACAATGTGGAAGAACTTGTTCAATAAGGAGGCGGATAAGTTGGAACGGAGCAACGATGACGAGTGTAAATGTGCGTTCTGTTTTTTGAATTATTCGATTATATTTCCATTGCCGCAGTTTCCATTGATATTTAATTATTGTTTCCTGTTTCAGATTTTCTAATTGAAAAAGAGCCGCTGGTGAACACATTCATTTCACGGGATAAAAGTAGCCATCTCAACTGCGCCGCGTTCGTCGCTGGAATCATTGAGGCATTCTTGGCGGTTCGTTCATCTAATATTTGGAATCTCACATTTAATTGCCATCTTTGTAGGAGAGCAACTTCACCTGCAAGGTGACAGCGCATTGGCACAACGGGACGGCGTACATGATCCAGTTCGATCAGGAGGTAATAGATCGCGAGAAGGAATACTTTGAATCGGCTCGATAGGATGCCCCCACGTGATCTCTGCAATCTCATTGTCTATATGCTACTGTTGTATCTTTTTGTGTTATTTTTGGGTTTATGTGTGTACGGTAGCTATATCATGTTGTCGTAATTTATGTGTTCCTACACTTGTGTAATTAAAGATTCGGATGTTTGTGCGTCCAGCTTGTGCGTTTAGCTGGACTCAGTTTTATTCGTCTTATCTTGATCTTTGCATCGCTTCCTCATCGTTGTTCCCCTCTCTTGTTTAGATGGTGAGATGAATTGGATTAGATGCTCACATTTCACGTCGTCCTTGATTCAATCAAAGAGCCATGGCTACGCGACTTCTGCAAGAGCTTCCTGGCAAGACAAGCCACGTCCAACGAGTGCTTATTGGAAACAGAAGCGCGGCAACGCACAGAAATCAACTAAGAAGCGTCGCGCCTCGACCGCCGCCGCTAGTGAATACAACTTCAAGGCGATTCCGCTCGTTCCCGAAACGCTCCATAAGCATCTCTTCTCGTCGGAATATCCGTCGACTTCCGCTCAGGTTATAGCGGAAGATGCGGAGGTTGACCAGATCACTTTGCCCTACTTGGAGGGCTCCGATCAAGAGGAGCTGCTTCGACGGCTGGAATCTCGTTGTTCTCATTATGTTGGAGAGTGAGTGAAACGCTCGTTGTTTGTCGATCTACGAAAACGTTATTCGTAGATATCAGGAGCTGTTAAAGAAAGCAGCAAGCATGGACAGTTTACCCCCCACTCCGACAAGCTGGGTCTTTGCGCCTGGATGGACAAAGTACTACTAGGATGGAAGGCATGAGCCTGTAAGAGGGCAAAATCCATTTCGTGGCTGATTAAAGTTGTTTTAGGTCGAGAATCCCGACGACAAGGCGCTATTTTTCGATATCGAAGTTTGCGTGGAAGATGGACTGCTCCCTACGTTGGCTGTTGCCGCTTCCGAATCCGCGTGGTACTCGTGGTGCAGTGACCGTTTAGTTAACAAGAGCGAGCTGCCTTCGTTGAATCGACTAACACATTTAATTTCCGTGGAAGTGGACGGAGGATCTCAAGAGGAACGAGTTGTCATCGGACACAATGTCGCCTACGATTGTGCTCGTGTCAGAGAGCAATACTATCCGAAGGTGAGAACCGTCATAGGCGTCTGCTGCTCATGCGATTTGATTGCAGCAAACGGGAACAAAGTTCTGGGACACAATGTCGATGAGCATTCCAATGTTTGGCATGGCCGATCATCAGCTGGCGTTGTATGAGAAGAAAAGCGACATAAATGATGAGCTAGAGAGCGGAAATGGCTGGGTTTCGGCGTGGAAAGAGCGAGTAAGCAAGAACTCCCTCTCCGCTGTTCACGAGAAGCTGTGCGGTGGAATATCGAATCTCAACATTGACAAATCAGTTCGAGATGTCTTCATCCAGGGTTCTATCGACGACATTCGAGAAAATTTCCAAAAATTGGTTACTTATTGTGCTGCTGACGTGACCGCCACATTCGAGATCTACAAAGCAATGTTCCCAAAGTTCCAGCAAAGGTGCGGCGCTCTTTAGATTGTAGCCTACGCATTGACCGCGAATTTTAGAATGCCCAGTCCGATTACGTGGTTTGGAATGTTCGAAATGGGAAGCACCTATCTGCCGATAACCAAAAACTGGAGAGACTTTTACGATCATTGCGAGAAGTCGTGTGATGCGAAGAACAACGAAGCGGCGCGAGGAGTGGACAGATCTTCTAGGGACCTTCTCGAAGAGCTCCGATCAAATGACGACTACAAGCGCGATCCGTGGATGTGGGCTGTTGACTGGAATGTTGCTGCTCGGAGCGCGTTGCCGATGCCAAAGTAAACGTGTACTCGTTGTTTTCACTCTTTAAAGTGGATCTTTCAGATGGTATCAGGGTTTATTCGATACTAAAGAAGTGGGTCAATCAAAGTTGGAAGATATTGCTGCTGCTAATGTCAAAACGAGATCGCGCGAATGGCCTCGAATATTCGGACTCTGCTACGGACCCTACCCACTCTTCTACAAGAAGGATTACGGTTGGGGATTTTTGGTCCCACCCAAAGACGCCGACGAATACTGTACCCTCGACTCCGTGCAGCTCTACTCTAGGAGCAAATCCTGAACAATGCGAACACGTGCATGGATGTTAGAGTTGGAAAAAAGGCTCTTTGCTCCGTAGGGCCGTTCGAATTTCATCGCCTACCTCATCCTGTAAGTGGAACTTTGTTTGTTTCGCTCACTGGCTTGGTTGCAGAATGGCGACGGCAAGAATGTCGGCAACCCGTTCGTCAAGGATTATTCGGATTTGTACAGCAGTCGAGTGCTGTGGGCTAACCGGTTTGAGGATGAAATGTTGCACCTGTTGGACGATCAGTCCGCTACCAGGTTTTGGGGTAATTACAGGTGAGCGCGCCCTAATATGTTGCACGAATGAGTCATTCTGTGCAGACAACGCTACAAGGAGCAGCTGACCTTGTGGCTCGATGACGAGGCTACAAAGGGAGCCATCGCTCCAACGATCGTTCCAGCCGGTACGGTGACTCGCAGAGGCGTTCGCAAGCTCTTCCTGACAGCATCAAATCCAAAAGTGAGATGAACATGACTCTGCGAGTCGTTTGATCTTCTTGTTCGTTCTTCAGAAAGGAATGATTGGAACAGAAATCAAGTCGATGGTCCAATGTCCGGAAGGCTGGGTGTTTGTTGGCGCTGATGTCGACTCACAGGAGCAGTGGATAGCGGCCACTTTGGGCGATTCGGCTGTTGGAAAAGGCCGAGCTGGTGCGACTCCTTTCGCCAACATGCTGCTCGCCGGAAGCAAATCCGATAACAGCGATCTGCATTCGGTTATTGCGAAACAGGTCGGCATTTCTCGTAACAACGCGAAAGTTCTCAACTACGCTCGGTTGTACGGATCTGGAGTGCAGCACGCTGTCGACTTTTTGAAGAAAGAAGGAATTCTTCCGCTGAAAGCGAGAGAGTTGAGCGATAAACTGTTTGCGACGACCAAGGGCGAAGCGCAAAGGACCGTTCTAAATATTCCTTGTCTTAATTGCCTCTTTCAGTTATTCAGAACTTAAGCCGAATGTTGTGACCTATTTTGAGAACTTTCTGAGCACGACAGACGCCAGCGATGATGCCGTGATACGCGTGAACGGGAGGTACTTCCGACCCGACCAGAGTTCCTACTGGTAAGAAGAGTGCGCGTCTCTTGTATTGTTCATCAACTGGTTTTAGCCAAATCACCAGCGACTTTGAGTCTTGGTTATTGAAGAAGATGCAAGAGGCAGGGGACACATCCCTGAATGCAACGGATTTACTCCTACATATCTACCTGAAGCAGAAAGTGAATCTGTTCAGCGGTGGTTTGTAAGGATTCCTCGCTCTGCTTCTAATCTAATCACACGTATTTGAAGCGAAACAGACACCTTCAACTATCTGGAAACGATGCTGCGGAACAAGGAGCTGAGAACTCCGATTTTGAAGTGCCGTTTGAGTACATGTCTTGAGCCGCTCCCATCGGACGTCTGTGATCACGAGGATTTCCGGAACAAATACAGGCGGTCGATCATCAACTGAGTCGTCCAGTCGAGCGCGGTCGACTTTCAGCACATGCTGCTGCTGTGCATGCATTGGTTGATCAAGGAGTACAGAATCGACCCCTGCTATTCAATTTCGATCCATGACGAGGTGCGCTACGTCGTTGATGAGAAGGACAAGTACCGCTGCGCTCTTGCACTGCATCTGAGCAACATGTACGTGCGCGCTGCGATCTCACAGCATCTGGGAATCAAGGAGTTACCAATGGTAAGAATCGCCGTTGAAGAGTCAATTACTGATCCTGTTTCAGTCGGTGGCGTTCTTCAGTCAAGTCGATATCGATTCGGTGCTGCGGAAGGAGGTGACGATTTCAGTGAAGAACCCGGACGGAGAGCTCACCCCAGAAGGTGTGCATTGTGGTTTGAGATGGCAATATGCAATAACTTCATATCTTGTTTTTATATTGTTAGGAATTTACATGCTGCGTTTGCTATTGTTGTAGGTGTACCGTTGAATATTGTTACGATGTACGGAAATGCAGGAAGGAAGCATCACGATTGAGGGGCTTTTTCTCACTCTCTGACCCTTGGGGCGCCGCCCGAAACTAGCATATTTGGGCTGCTTTTGGGTTTGACAGCACTTACCAGCCCGAATTACCATTCTATGATTCCTAGCAGAGAAAGAATTTGCTCCAGATTTTGAATTGTTTGAAGGAATTAATGGGAGAGTCATGTGAACCGAGTTTATTCAACAATTTCCGTTCTAGCCGACGCGAACTCAACACGAAGAATATCATCCTTTTTGAAGTTCTTTTTGAGAGTGACAACGACGCCGTCCACTCGTCTCCATTCAATCGACGAATCTGACGCGCTGATTTGCTGATCTTCTCGGAAATTCTTCAAATCGCCAACCTTGAAATCAAAGAAGGACAGAAAACTGCAGGTTCCGAACGATCCATCGAATTGCCTCGCGAACAGCTTTTCGAAGAAAGTCCGAGGGAATTTGAACTTCTGCGGTTTGAAAGACAGAACTTTAAATGATTTCGTCAGCGCGATTTCTTCGATTTCTTCGAGAAAAGCGCTGGAAACGTCGGCGTAGTGCAACCTCACTTCTTTCAACATGTCCGATTTCAGGAATTCCGTCAAAAAGGCGCAAATTGGACCGAGCTTTCCTGAAGTGAACATACTGTTAATCGACGAGTTTCGGTAGAAGGAAAGCAGCTGACAGAGTTCTTCTTCCTATCGGGAGCTTCTTGGCTTCGAGCTGTCGCCGTGCTTCCCAGTGCTTCCCGAAGTCGGCGATCATCTTGATGTCGCACTCGACGGCGCTCTTGTCGCCCGCCTTGAGAAGCGTCGCGAGGCACAAGTTGAGGATGCGGAGGTTGAGGAGGCGGTGGCGGCAGAGTTGCACGATGAGTCCGACGTTCCTCATCACGCGGCGACGCTCCTTCGCCTTCGTCTTCAGCAGCTTCTCCTCCAGCGTCAGTCGACTCTTCGCGTCATCCTCCGCGTCGATCTCCTTCCTTCCGGAGCTTCGTGAGCTTCTCTTCGTGCGCCGTTCTGCCCTCGAAGGTCTTCTGACAGCGTTTTGATGCAGCTCTCTCCGGCTCCTACTGCGTCCTCGGCGGTCGTTCTGCTGCGCGGCTTCCACGCGTTCTGCGCACGTTTGGGGACCGACAGCGTTTTTTCATTTCGATTCTGAGGCGAGATTCGCCCATTTGCTTGACGGCGAGGACCGAACTGCTTGCGTTCTCTACGTTCTCTATGCGGCGTCGTGTGGCAGAGTTTGGTTGTTGTGCGTGAATTGCTGAGCTGAGCGTAAATTTGCGATTCTGAACCTCGGGGGAATGCGCAATGATCTGGAAACCAATCGTGAACATGGCAGCGCTGATGACCACTTTGAAAGAGACGATTTCCCTGTTTCCTTGAACCTCCGAGCCAAAGACGAACGTCGACGCGTCCATCGCTGTCGAAGAGGAAGAAATGAATTGATGATAGGGCAGCCTCCATGGAATTGTTTCTCGGAGAGGAGCACTCTACATTCGTTCTACTTGCCACCGCGTTCGGG
>MQUG01003537.1:0-19895 GCA_007213375.1 Steinernema feltiae
CTCTGTGGCTCCATTGTTCAATTTTCGTATTTTGAGCCTCTGCGTCGCGGAGTTACAAAGAGGACTTTGCGGCGTAGATTCAACGTGCAACCTGAGTCACAATGGAGGATTTGAACTCAAATTTCTGTGTTTCTCATCGCGCAATCACGACTTACGACCGGAGCTTCATTCAATACGCAACTCAATGTCTAACGAACACACACAAAGAGTTCCAAAATTTGTCTGTCTGTCTGTTTCTCTGCCTGATGACGGCTGACCGAATTTCAATTTCCAGGCAGGACCGTGTTTACCCCTTTCTGAACTCTCCAGAGGCCGATGCGATTGGATTGCGCGCCGTCGGGCTGTCGACTGTATTTCAGAGAAATCGCATTTTGCATTTTTATTCTACGTGGGTGGTCCTTTCAAGCAAAAACAAATTTGTGAACTCTGCGGACCCAGATGCGCACAGATTTGTTGCCGTTCGGCGAGTATGAAAATCGAATTGTTGTCAAGTGGTTCAGCGGTTCCGCTTCCGCACAATGCGACCGGAACAAACATCTGATTGCTGTAATTCAATGTCCGCTATGTGTAGGGGAACGGGGAGGCTATCTCCGGGCTGTTTTTGAGTCTCCTAAAATTGCCTCTCGTCCATCTCGCCTTCTTTTAACCTTTTCGGGGTTGCGAGCGAAGAGAACGTCAGCGTAGACGTCAAAACAACGGCTGCGCGCGCAATTTGAATTTGCGTCCACCGGTGAGTTAATTGAGTTTCACTCGTCTTCACCACGCAATTGAGACCGGCGCGACAAAGATGCTCCGTTCCGTCTCGTTGACATTCCAAGCGTCGTTTTTGGTTTGAAGAAAACGTGCTTCTTTTGTCGTTTCATCGGTTAATCGAGGAGATCAAAGATCTCAACTTGTGGCCTTGGCAGCCTACAACAACTAGGATTTTCGTTACCGTCTATTTCTCGCCTATTTGTGCATAGATACTGTAGGGCAGACACTCCAGCCTGGTAGTTGCAATACGCAGAATCATGTGAATTGCCTGATTTCGGCATTTGTGGTTATTTCTGATTCCACCGTGTTTATCGACCTCGACTTGTCCCTGCGCAAGCATTAATTTATCAATTTAAGCCTCAAAGACGCCAGAAACAAAGAAAACCGTGATTTGCGTGTGCGCACCAAAAATTTGACTTTTATCGTGATGATGGGACTGCTTGGGGCTCGAATGGACTCATTCCTGGCTTCGCGGAGGTCGCAAACATGATGGAACTGCTTTTGAGCGAATTCAACCAAAGGCAGCCGAGAAAAATCGTTCAGTTCGGCGTACTCGACGTAGCTTTGGGCCCCAAGAGGGTCACTTTTAAAATCAAAGTTTCTCAACTTCTATTGGTTCAATTTCCACCAAATTAGCGCCAAAAGATAGATTGAAGTCTTGCGAACATCTTCTCGAAAACAGATTTTGCTAAAAAAAACCGTTCTAAAGTGCATACCTAGCCGAATTAGGTCGAAAAATGGCATCTCATGTTGAAAACAGACCGCGCTGTCTGCACTCGGTGCAGACGAGGTCGAACGTGCGAACTTTTGTGTTCAATAATTAAGCCAACGATCCTCAGCGCCAACTTAACGATATGGGTGGCTGAGGTCAAACCCATCGTGCCGGGATTCCGATCGTCCTCAGTCCTGCTCGGGTCAATGTTAAACATCGTTTTTAGTGCCCAGAGACGTCTCACGCCCATTAGAGCACAACTAGAGCGTCTTTTCTGCTTTGTTCATGCTCGAGTGGCCAAATGATTAATTTTAGTTCGGTCAATGAAGAGCGAAGAGCGAGAATTGTTCTTTGATCTTTGGATTTTCCGCTCAAATTCGAATCGAATTTCATGAAATCAAACTTCCCACAAGCTTCTTTGTCTTCAGCTTTCGGTTATTCTCCGAGAGGAGCTCGTGCGAGCTGACACAAACAGACTCGGAAGCGCTAAGCCGCGGATATTGCGCAGGCTATTCATCTCTCTTCTGTCGTCAGGTTCAAAATCCGTCTTTTCAGCGTTGTTTTCGTCGTTTCAGTCCGCAGCCTTCGTGCGTTCGTCACTCGGGCCGAGTTGCCTAATTCCATTAGACGCCATTTAGCATTCATAGACAACATGATGCCTTTGGGCGAGTCTGGATAGGGCGAAACGAGACGATCTATGATATTAGGTTAGTTCTTTTGGGGCTGTTTTGGGCTTTGTGAGCAAGTTTGGTTCTGTTCAGACGTTGTCTGTGATGTGACGCTCTTTGTTCTTGTATCCAAGAGGTCAAAAATGATGATTTGTTTTACTGTTTACTTGAAATTAGGCTAGAAGTTTGAATTGTTGTGTTAGTAATGGGGTTTTTCGGGGAAATTAGTCCATCATAGGGATTTACGAATTACGAAAAACAACACGCATTTTGGGTGTTGTTATAAGGAAGCAATGATCTCCGTTGGCCACATTTTGGTATTTCTAGAATTTTTGAGACCTAAATTGAAGCTAGGCGAAGCTCAAGCACTCATGGACATGGGAGAATGAACCCCAATGAGAAGACAAAGAGAGACGTTTGTTTTGAGTTTCTGAGCAAGGCTGGTTCTACTCAGACGTTGCGTTTGATGTGGCGCACCTTGTTCTTGCTTCCAAGGCCTAACTTTCTTCTTTTTTTGTCTACTCGAAATTGGGCCAAAGTTTCAATTGTTATCTTAATCCAGGGAAATCTGCCCATCATAGATAGTCTAGACAGTTGATATCTAAATCAGCGCGTAGACGAAGCTCACGCACTTTCACTCCCTAAATTAAGCTCTCGTTTAGCAGTCATAGACAATGTCTGTTGGCAGCGCGCGTCTCGGCGAATACTCGGACCCAAAATAGAGGGCAACGAGAAGCGATCTATGCTGTTAGGTTCGTTCTTCTTGCTGCTTTTGGGCTTTATGAGCAATCCTGGCTTCACTCAGACGTTCCCTTTCATAAGGCGCTTGTATCCAAGAGGCTGTTCATGATGATGACAGGAAAATGATGATGTTCATCTTCCTTGTTTTCCGGAAGTTCGGAGAGAAAAGTTTTAATTGTTGTTTTGTTTTTGCTTATTTCGAGGAAATTAGTTGGAGAAGTAGGAGAAAATAGGGATTTAAAGTTGAAAACATGCATTTCGATTGCTTTTATAAGGAAGTAGTGATCTCCATTGGCCACAGTTTAGACATTCTGGCATTTTTAAGAGCTACACTCGAAGCTCTAGAATCGTAGACGTTGGCCTTTGCCTGAGTATTCGACGGCGTAGCAGTTCGGGAGACGCGACGCAGAGGCTTAAAATGCGAAATTTGAACAATGGAGCCACAGAGCGACGACTTTTAGTTGTGTTCTGTGCCTCAAAGCGCTTTGTCTTCTCTGTTCTTCAAAGATTTGGAGATCAGAAAGATGCTGCTCCAAGGCTGCAGTCAGTCTAGACTCATTTGGGGCTGATTTCACCTTTTACAGGCCACATTGTGAATCATTACAATCAAAAGATCACATTTTGGGTCTTATTTGCTAGTGGTAGCAGTTCCGGCTACCGTAGTCGACTGCCTCCTCGGCGCCTCCGTCTGCGTGCACTCGCTCGCCGGAATTCGATAATTCGAGCAGAAGATCGACTTCATCTTCGCGTTCACCGCGTTGTTCATGATCATGTAGATGATCCCCGTCCCTCCTACACCAATGGCGACGCATTAGAGCCCGAAACTACCGTACACCCACCGTGCAACGCAATCCACAGCGTCTCGCCGGCGATCCCCGCGTATTCGGCCATTTTCGTGGGCAGCGGGACGTAGCCGATGGCCAAGTAGCCGAAGGTGACGCCGTCGGCCAACGCGGCGATCGCGAGCGTCTGGATGGAGACTTTGATTTGGAATTTCGAGATTTTCGCGTTCGTCGACGTCTTCAGACGGCGGTACATGAAGATCAGCATCAGCGCGTAGGCGACGCTGACGAACCCGAACTTGAACATGTTGTTGAAGATGTGGATTCCGTTCGGCTGCAATTTGGGACTACTTTTACCCCAAAACTACGACCTCAAAGCTACCTTTGCACTCACGAAGGCACTTACAAGGGAGTTTGAGGCATTTAAAGTAATCATTTCTGACAAAACACGTTTTCAGAGGGTTGTTTTGCGCGTCAACTCCTTGTTTACGGCTAACAGAGCCACTTTGAGGCTATTTTTCCCCCGTTGAAGCTCTCCACTAGCACTTGTTACTTTGCCTCTGTCATCGTTGCTACAGTATGCGGCCTCTAGATTGTGATTTCCTATTTCGCTTCGCAGAAATTGTGATTTTTCTGTTTAATTAAAATTAATTACGGTCGCAATCAACTCGCGCGCGAGCGTAATTTTCTGCGCAAATTGGTGAAAAGACGATTTTTGCGTTTTTTGATATTTTACGCAGTGCGTTTGTTGGCTTCTTTTGTGTTAAAATGTTCGAAAAGGCCTTTCTTGACTACTGTAGCTCGCTCGTCGGAACATTCGCTGCAGGACAGTGGCTTGAACGCAGCGGAAACGTATGAAATGACGTTTTTCAACCTGTTTTTTGTGAGGTTTTGACGTCCTGGCGCCCAAAATCAAGTTCCAGAGCTCGTATGCACAAATAGGTAAAATTGAGGCCGATTTTTGAAAGAAAAACCGGCCAAAGAGTCAGAATAAGACAAAGTACAAGTGCATTTGACGAGTCTGTGCTGTTTAGTCCCCCAATTTAGGCGAAAAACAGCGTCTTCAGCGCGTAATTCACCCACCGCTATTAATCTTCGAAAGTCACTCCGGCTCGATTAGAACCTCCAATTATGAGCCGAGTCACGAGATTGCTCGTTATTAAGTCGGCTATCAAGCTGGTTGACTCGATCTATGGAATGAAAAATCATTTTTCCTGGAATTCGCGGTCATTTACGTCTGGTGGATTATCGGCCAAATCAGACACACGCAAACGTCCCTCCTAGGTTCTCTTTTGTCTCGCGGGACTTGAAATGACCGCGCAATTAAGGAGACAGGAGCACCAAAGGTTGCTATTATCAACACGAATAGAACTGCGACTTGAGAAGGTATGGAATTAGTGCAGGCAGTGCTTAGAGACCCTAGCGTAAGCCCAGGCATAATAGATCTGATTGCCAAGGATCGCCAAGATGCAATGGCTTCGTATCCAATACAGTATTCCAGACAGTCTGCTCTGACTGTCTATAATCAGCAGTTTCCAATTCCTCAGACGTCAATCGTAGTTCTGCAATACTATCATCACAATGCCCGCGCTTGCTGCGTGCGTCAGCATCACAACAGACTCGTCTTCAGAATTCTTTTTTTTAATATTCTGACAATTGCTTTGTTCTTGCCGGCGCCAAATTGCGGCTAAAGAAGCACGTGCGCGAGCGAGAAAAAGAGGTCATTTCCGGCCAAGTACTCGCGGCTTCAATTAAATTGCAATGAATTATCCATCAACACGTAAGTGGTCGGTCGGTCGAGTCGTCATTCGTTGCGATCCGAGTTTTTGCGCTGATAAACGGGAGGATTCTTTGGTTTTTGAAGAGTCTAGACAGTGAGTTACTATCGCTTTAATCTATTTTTGCGGGTATTTCCGATTCCGCTGGCGCTCTAGTACGTGGAAAAGGCGTTTGTGTTTGAATTCTGTGAGAATTTTAAGGATTTTTAAGTTCTTCGTATGCGTTCCTAGGAAACGTCAAAGCAGCTCTGACCTTAGCTTCCAAGGCAATCGCCACTTGTTTCCTCGCGTTTTCCTGAATGAAGCCCGACGCATCCTTCTATATCAGTCGTGATTGCGTGATGCGAAACACAGGAATTTGAATTCAAATCCTCCTTCATTGTGACTCAGGTTGAACGTAGAAACTCTGCAAAGCCCTCTTTGTAATTCCGCGACGCAGAGGCTTAAAATACGAAATTTGAACAATGGAGCCACAGAGCGACGACCTTTAGTTGCGTTCTGTGCCTCAAAGCGCTTTGTCTTCTCTGTTCTTCAAAGATTTGGAGATTAGAACGACGATTGAATGGCTGCAGTCAGTCTAGACTCAAATATTTGGGTAATTTCACCTTTCACAGGCCACACTGTACATCATTACAACCAAAAGGTCGCATTTTAGCGTCCTATTTGCTAGTGATAACAGTTCCGGCTACCGTATTCGACTGCCTCCTCGGCGCCTCCGTCTGCGTGCACTCGCTCGCCGGAATTCGATAATTCGAGCAGAAGATCGACTTCATCTTTGCGTTCACCGCGTTGTTCATGATCATGTAGATGATCCCCGTCCCTCCTACAGCAATGGCGACGCATTAGAGCCCGAAACTACCGTACGCCCACCGTGCAACGTCCTGGAAAACTTTTTTGATTCAAATTCTTGCGTCGGTTCATTAGTCACCTGATTCCGAGTAAACCAAATTAATTCTTGTTTTCATGTTTTCTGTTTTAAAACCAACTTTTGATCGTTGTTCCTTGTTGCTCGCGTCTCATTATCTGGCAGCTGCGCGGTCCTCTATTAGCCAAGTCATCTGTTTGGAACATTTCAGATCCCCAGAACCCCAAGTGAAATGTTTCCCTACTGCAACATGAACGGCAGCCTCAGTCGCTACCCCGACGGCTACGGTGACATTCAGGCGAGCAGGGACATCTCCAGGTACATCGGCGTCGCCTACTTTCTCCTCGGCTGCATCACGATCCCCATTTCGTGCTTTGTCTTCTCGGTCATCAGGTAAAACGCGGTGTTTAGATCGTGGTGGGACCTCAAACAGACCAAATTGTTGAACAAGACCACCCACGATGATGTCTCTTGTCTCATGCCAGTTTGCCTGTCTGCTATTTGCACCGTCGTGGGTGGTCTAATTAGTGAAATGACAGACTAGAGAGCTCCATATTGAAATTCTCAAATTATGCACGATACCGTAACCCAACTCTGCCGCATTTCAGCCGCCAACCTCTCATCAACCACTCGTGCTACAAGGTGATGACGTTCACCACGTTCCTCGACATTGTCAACATGATCTCCGCGATGTGGATTTGTGGAGTTTTCTCCTTCTTCCGGGTGCATCATTGCGCCAACGGCAAATGGGTCATGTACTACTCGCAGTTTGTCATGTGTAAGCCAATCTTCTACCGTACACCCCCGCTCTTCATTTCGCTGTTCAGTCTTCTGGTATCTCTACTGCGTGTCGAGCGAGGTGCTCGCGTTGAATCGTCTTCTGGAATTTGCGAACAAAAAGGTCGGAACGATGCTGTTCGACGGCAAGAGGACCTATTTGTGGCTGATTGTGGTGGTCGCCTACGCGATCACTTGCACTCTACTAGTGCCGGACGCGTGGTATCACTACGACCCGTACGGAGGGGCGTTCTACTTTCTCAGATCGAGTGGAAAAGTAGGTTTTGGGGTGAATGAGGGGTGTACGGTAGCGCTACAGAGCCAAGAGAGGCAGAAATGACGTAAAATTGCGATTGATTAGAGCTAATGAAGCCAGCGCATTGCTCGCGTTCGGCCAATTTTTGGATTTTGAATACAGATTGACCGTTTGAGGGTACTGGGTTTTTGGCTACCGTATCCTGCAGCTTTTATCATGAACTCCAGCGCAGTCAGCGCGCTGATCTCGATTTTTGTTAATTATCGTTTCAAGACCTCGTTTTCTAAACTTTGAAATTCCATTTTACATTTTTTCGAAAACAGATTCACCGTTTGAGGGCACTGGTCTCAGATTGCGTTCTTGTCTACAGTATCCTGTATACCATGTATGGCAGCGCAGTCAGCGCGCTGATTTCGTTTTCTAAATTTCAATTTTCCAGGTGAACGTCGTGCATCTCTTCAACAACTTTTTCAAATTCGGCTTCATGACCTTCTGCTACGGCCTAATGCTCGTCTTCATGTTCCATCTGAAGCGCTCGGGCACCGGCGGCGCGAAACTCTCCTCGTTCCAAATCAAAGTCTCCATCCAGACGCTCACGATCGCGATCCTCGCGGACGCGGTCGTCCTCGGCTACCTGGCCGCCGCCTACCTCCCGCTCAGCCAGGAAGTCGCCAAGTACACCGGCACTTTCGGTCAGCTGTTGTGGATCTCCGTCCACAGTGAGTAGTGTGCGCTGGAGTCTCTGTAGTACGGTAGTCTTGCAGGCGGCTCGGGAATCATCTACTTGGTGATGAATCGCGCAGTCAACGGCCGCTTCAAACGACTCTTCGGGTTGAATCGCCACGGAGCTACCGTATCCACGCTTCATTATAGTGCTGTGGGCGGTCCTTCGGCCACAAAATCCGTTTTTGCAAGTCTTTGAGAAGGATCGCAGAAGCAAAGGAGAAGAGAGACGAGATGACCAAGAAATTGACTGTTTTATCAATGGATAAAAACATTCTAGCTATAGGAAACGTAAAATGTTCGGTCGCTGGGAGATCCGCTCGTTTGAAACACAAAAATTGCGCTTTACGGCTCAAAACAGATGCGTTGTCTGCGTTATTTGAATCGTCGCCACAAAAGACGTTTTCTGCGCAAGTAATTGGTCCTCCTGTTGCTACTGACAGACACAAATGCCGACATTCTGTCTCTGCTGACCAGGAATACTGTTACTCACAGTGTACCTCAAGAGCTTTCTCAACAGGAGATTCGTGCCACTCGTTCTCTTCTCATTGTGGTAGCAGAAGTTAACTCCGTTCGGCTGCCGGAATGCGTTCACTCAATTCGGACCGTCGAGTCCAATGAAATTTAACTCGTAGTCGATGCGCTTCCCTGCGGGAGCCTCGCTGAAGTAGGTGCACTTGGCAGGGGGTTGTTCTGGTCCTGTGGCGTCCAACTCCCCCGCGCAACGTTGTTCTGTGTAAAACCACTCTGCTAGTTGGCGCTCGCCTGGACGTCTGGTCGTAACTCGTGCGGAGATATCGCAGCCGCTGAATCCTGGAAAGCATTGACACCGGCCGCAGGTGTTCTGATCAGGGACGCCGCCGTACAGAGAGCGAGTCGCCGCGTTTCATTGGTTCTCCGGCTCAAGACAGCCTGTGTCGTATCAACAGTAGCAGAGCGCTAAGAGAATTCGAATTCGGTCAAAGACGACAAAGTTCAGGCTTGTTCCGCTCTGCCGTGTCGTGTTTTCCGTTGCGTTGTTCGACGTCGCAGTCAACGTCGTTTCATAGCCTGAAACTGTTTGGAAGCCCGCATTGTCCACGATGAATGCCATTTCAAATGGGCTTAGCTGTGTCTTACACAGAATTTGCTCCTCTTTCAAATGATATACACGATTCTTGGTTCTCTTGCTTGTTTATTAACAAATAAATGTTGATTTTACGCAACATTTATGTCTGGGTTACTGTATTGCATGTGGGTTCAGCGACGCGGTACTTGATTTCGAAATCGGTGTAGCGGAAGTTGTTGAACGCCTCGATGACCAGGACGTCGCCGGCGGTGCTCAGCATCTCGGTGAACTGCGCGGGACAGCAGAGCCTGTAGCCCTCGGGCTGCATGTTCGTGTCGTGACCCTTCAGGTTCAGGCCGCCGTAGCGGCATTGGGCATAGCAGAGCGCGTCGTTGCGGCCGTCATAGCCGATAAAGTCGACCCAGTACTCGATGCGGCGGCCGGCTGGCGCGTAAATGTGATAGAAGCAGGTGGAAGGACTCGTGATGTTCGCGGTTACGCTCTGTCCGTTGCCACACACGTTGGTCTCGCGGAGTTTCTGCCATTCGCTGGTCGCGTACAGCGTTTGACCGCACTTGAGGCCCGGAGTGGATGGAGCGCGCTGAAAGAGGGCACGTTTGATGCATATTCGAGATTTTTGGCGCTCAAATGGGTCTCGCAGCGCACTCTCTCACCTGCGAGCAATCGACTCCGCCGAATCCACTCGGGCAGTGGCACCGCGTGCAGTCGTTCGGGTGCGGATAGCCGCCACGCTTGCAATTCAGCTTGTTTCCAGGACACTCGTCTGAATGGGGGTTGATTTAGTTCAGCGCACAACGCGCGCTTCACTCACTGCAGCTGTAGAGTTTGTTGATGTAGGCAATGTCGGTGAAAGTGGGGATTTGGCTCGCGCCAATCGCCATTTGGTACTTTGAGTCGTAGGCGACCATGACGTTCTTGCTGCCGTCTTTCGCCCAGAGCCTAAAACAGCGGCGCCTCTGTCTCTATAGCCCGGATGCGTGAGCGGCGAACTCACGTTGGCCAGTAGTGCATCACACTACGGTAGTCGTAGCGGAACCCGAAATTCTCGCTCTGCATCTCGTCCCACTTTTCGTATTCACTCTTGTAGGAGGCGAGGATGTTGTTCGTGTCCACCCAGATCCACTCGTCGCGATCGCTGCGTGTGTGCGCGTGGATGAAGCCGAGCGCGTGGCCGAGCTCGTGACACGCGCTGTCAAAGCGCTCGCAGCCGGCGGTCAACGAGAGGTCCTGGGACGAGTAGGGCGATCGGCCGATGTTGCTGAAGCAGCCGTTGTCTCGGTAGATGCGGATCTTGTGGTCGGCGGAATTTGGGTCGACTTCATGGAAGCGAACGCACGTGTTCGCTTCGTAGAAATGCATCGCCATTCGCACAAATTTGCGGCCGTTTTCGCCTGAAATCAGGGGAATGAGGGTACTGTAGTGGGGCGTTTCGTGAGGCTCACTGAATGCTCGATCGAAGAAGTAGTTGACGACGCCGTTGGTCCACAAGTACTCCGGACCCCAAGCCAACGTTTGTCGCTTTGTACGCTTGGAAGCGAGATGCTCTCTGAAAGGATACTGTAGGCAAGAGCCAGAAACTCCGTCCTTACTCATCGGGCGATCCTTGAGTCGTGTTCACTACGACGATGTCGCCGATGATCTCCTGAGGAATCGGTTTGGCGTTCATTTTCTACAATTCATACCGTAATCACAACTCGCAGAATACCGTAATACGTTAATCTCCATCAGCGCCTTGTCAATCTGCTGCTTCTTCTGCTTGTAGATCTCCGCCTCATCGCTCTCCAACTTCCGCACCTCCGCGTCTTCGCGGAGCGTCGGGACGTGGCGGGGGTGACGGGGAAATAACGAAGAATTCTCTTCGTTTCCTGCCTCCTGGGCTCGCGCAAAGCTCGCCAGCAGCAGCGTTCCGCACAACAGAATCGTCCACGCGGTCATCGACGGTGCGTTTGGAGGAATGCGCTCCTCCGACCCCGTTTTATGCTCCACAGTGGACGGAAGTTGCAAAAACGTCCGAAGCGGCATCTATTCAAACAGAAACGCTTCCGTTCTCGTGTCCTTTAGCGTCATTCGAGCACAGTTTTGTGTGTTAGGACACCTGTGGCGCTTCCTCTCCCACGCTCATCCTGATCCAACGCGATTGCGGGGTCGATCAATTGAAATCCACGGTTAATTCACCATCGATTACCGCGTGGAAGTTTCTGTTCTTCGGAGCGCTGCCGCTTGCGAGCTTCACACGTGCCGAGGAGCAAGGAAACGGAGGGAATTCCTCGGCACTGAAGCTCCCAGTCGAGGTACAGTGAGCAATCCCAGAATCGCGGCTTCTTCGCTCGATCGAAGGCTCCCGGCAAGACCAGCGAGATGCTCGGTCGATTCATCGACGTGATGATGCGGAAGGGCGGCAGCGACGACTTCGAGAAGGCCGTCGACCAGACGATGACCTTCTACAAGTTCATCGAGGACAAAGACGTCTTCCAGAAGTACTACAATCGATTCCTCGGCAAACGCCTCCTCATGGAGCTTTCGGTCAGCGACGACGCCGAAACGAGCATGATTTCGCGTCTGAAGACCGCCCGCGGCCACCAGTACACCGCCACGGCGCACAAGATGATCCAGGACATGACTATCAGCAAGCAGATCACCGCAAACTTCAAAGAAGACCGCAAACCTTCGCTCGAAATCGACGCCAACTTCCAGATCCTCAACATCGGCTGCTGGCCTTACAATCAATCCGCCACGTTCAGCATCCCCCAGTGCTCCAGGATGCAATGAGCGCCTTTTGTGCATTCTACGCCCGTGTGCATCAGGGACGGAAGCTCAATATGCTGCTGAGCGTCTCGCGAGGAGAACTCAACACCAAGTGCTTCGCGCGCAAATACACTTTCGTTGCGTCGACCACGCAGATGGTCGTCCTTCTCAGATTCAACCAGAACACAACAATCGCCCTCGCTGACTTCAAGGAGGACCTCAACATGCCCGAAGAGCTGCTGCAGAGCGTTCTGGCCTCCTTCGTCAAGGGCCGATCTCATCAAGAAGTGCGACAGCGCAGCATACGAGTTGAACGAGAAGTTCACATCGAAGCGTCTGAAGCTCGACTTGCAGAAGCTGCAGCTGGCGGTGAAGGACGGCGGCGAGGCGGCGAAGAAGGAGCAGCAGGCGCTGGAGAAGTCGCTCGACGAGGACCGCAAAGTCGTCATCCAGGCCGCCATCGTGCGCATCATGAAGATGCGTCGTCGTCTCCAGCACAACGCGCTCATCACCGAGGTCGTCGAGCAGGTCACCGCGCGCTTCCAGCCGCGCATCCCGATGATCAAGAAGTGCATCGATCTGCTCATGGAGAAGCAGTACGTCGAGCGCTCCAAGGACGACAAGGACTTTTACGAGTACATTTCACAAATTATGATTTTGAATTTCGGCTTAATAAATGATTCTTTGTCTCGTTTGGCTCCCGAAGAATTTCTGCGGCAAATGGCTACCCACCGATAAGGATGGTTCGCTTTCAGCTTGGAATGCTCTCGACGATCCGTTTCAGAATCACGCGAAAGCTCCGGAAATACAGCGAGATACAGCAGTAATAAGCGGTCTGATGACATGCATCGTTCGCCTCAGATTGACCGTTGACGCGCGCGATGCCTTCCAAGTAAGCCGGTAGTTTCATGGGCTGAAATCCATCATAGCCGTTTTGCTCAAAATCAGGAAGCGGAGAAAAGCGCCAAATAGGACGTTTCCAAGTAGAGCTAACAGTTCGAAAACGACATTTTGCTTTGAAAATTCGTTGGTCACGCGACAGCGACGTTCAAGCGCTCCAACGAGTGCGTGGACTCAGTCGTCTTCTTCACGATCGATCAGCACGATCTCAAATTAGTTGCTTCTCTACAGAACGCTTCAATAGAGCAACTAGAACTGCCATCGCAGTATGAATAGTCGAATAATTCGGGTGAAAAATATTTACTTTAGGGTGAGGAAAACGAGAAATTAAATTGAGTTAGAACGACAATTCTGGCGGCGGCAATCAAAAATCAAATAATCGAATGCATTCGCAATCTTCGGCCGCTTCACGTTCGTCATTGACGTAGCCTTCCAGCATCCGCCTGCGTTGTCGCCGAGCCCACAAGCACCATGGGACGAAGAGTACAGCGCAAAATGTGACAGTGATGGCTATCATCACATGTGGACGAACCACTGCCTGCTGCTTTTCGTATTCCTCGGCAATCTGCTTGTAGTGACGACGGGTGGCTTCAATCCGAAGATTTCGCTTTTTGAGGAGCTCCAGCATGTCAGGCGGGCGGGGAGCTGGCGTAGTGGTGGTAGGCATCAGCGGCGCCAGGAACACGTTGCGGCCATGCAGCGGGAAGTACATAGGAGAACAGTAAGGCGTCTTGATCACCTGGATACGATCATAGGCTGCATCGTATCTCACTGCCCAGGAGCCGATCACTGAGTATGGTCGCTTCTCCGGGTCAAAATCCAAGTAAGCGTAACGTTTTCGTGCGTTTCGAATCGCCTTGATTTGCGGGTCCTAGAACACAGTCCTATAACGACGGTTGAAGAACAGATGACTTACAGAATAATTGAAGTGCTTGGAAGGAACAATGTAGTTTTGAATCCTACACGTGTCTTCGCCAGCAATATTCCACTCAAACAATCGCAGTTGCACTCGAACCAATCCATTTTTCATCACGAACACAAGATCATCGGAAACCGCTAAATCGGCACCCGCAACGTCTCTGATTTGGTAGCTATCATATACGTGCAACGGCTTGTAGGATATCCAGCTGACATTCGTTGGATTATCGCTGAAATCAAGACAATAAATCTATATATAATGGACAGCTGCGCTTACACAGTGGGAATGCGGAAGTATGCAGCGCCAATGTGATCTTCGGTTATGTTTTCCTTGTGGCGATGGCGATCAAATTCGGTGACCATCACGAGATAATCGTCCACAAACGGCGATCGCGCAAAAACTGCCCGACGGACGGTGTACCTGCTTCTTGGGGAAGAACACACTAGAATTCAGGAGAATTATTGAGCATCCAGTAAAAGGCGCGAATTCTTACTGTTACGTGCGAAGTAACCAATAGATTCGCTGCGTGGAATGGTGTCCAGTTTCAGCAAGCAGTCCCCAAACCACTCAAAAATGTTGAAATTCTGGGCTATATCTTCATCTGTGATGATGCATCCGGGTTCCCAATCCGGGAGGTGCGTATACGGCAGGGGCGGGAGTGGTGTAGTGACGGGCATTGACGGAGCAAGCTGAACGCCTTGGAATAGGTCAGCAGGTCCAAATGCGTACAAGCACGTGTGACTAAATTTTCGGAATGAGAAATGGATCGAGCGAATACAAAACTAACTGGTCTGGCCAACGCAAGTAATGGCAGTCGAGATCGGCATTTGCTAAGGTCACGTTCAATCCGGGAATAAATACATTTGTGGAATAGTTCAAAGTGAATTCCGGGCTGCATCTTTTCGTTGTTGATAGAATTCCGCGGTAGGAGGCAACTGCGACTTCGTCGCTATCGGGCACTTTCCTTTCATGACATAGAGGGCGCTTGTAGAGGTCGACTTCCACAATTGGATCCATAATATCCGGCTGAAATTGATCGTAAATTAGACGAAATTAATAAAACGACTTACACAAGGGTGAAATTCATCCACCAACCGATGTCTATTGTTATCTTTCTTCACAACCTGATTGTTGATGAACAAGCTTTCATTGTAAACGAAAGAGTAAACATCTTCTAGGGCCATTGGGTCATTGGTGACAATATGTTTTTTCTGTTTTTCAGGAAGCACAATAAATTCCATCAAATCTAACCTAAATAGAGCAGTAAAACAGTGCCAACAATATGAGGAAACTAACGTTCTCTTGATAGTTGAGTAGGTGAGCGGGGAATGTCTGGTCTTCTCGAGCTTCAGATGCGTGTCATTAAGCGTAACACTGCGCAAACCGTGACGAAGGACAACCATCGCATTGTTTCTCTTTTGAAGAAGTTGCACAACCGGAGCAAAATCTGAAAATCATACAGATAATGCAATGAAAATCAGAAAACACAAATGCCTGACCATTCTTTTTCCAAAACTGCAATATTTGCCCGGTAAGATGTTCAGCGTCTTCGAATACCAGCTTCGCAAGGTCGACTGGCAGCTTGTCGGTGTAATAATGGGGTTCACTGGGACCGTAACTGAACACTCGGTTCCCGATGAAGCCGATGATCCGCAGATGTTCAATGTACGGGAATCCCTTCACATTGGAAGTCATTTCATAGCGCGAGCAAATCTTGTCTGCAAACGGAGCATGAAGCAACAAACGGAGCGCGACTCAAAGACAAACCTGGAGCATCAGGAGCTGGAGTAGACGAACTCAGGGCACCACCGAACAGCAGCAACAGCAACGTGACAGACATCGGGGAAGTGGAGCAGCGGAGCCGGAGCGAAGACGACCACGGAGACGATAACATATCAGCGACTGAACACTGTGTGATCAACAAGTCGACTGACGTCGAGGCGTCGAGAGCAACCGCTTTTTAGGCCCCGTTCAGACAGATTGTCGGTGAGTTGTCGCAATCGTCTTTTGAAATTCGTCTACGTGGAGAGTTCACACGTTCGGTCATGCCAGACAGACGCCAAAGTCGAAACTCACTCGCCGTCAGTCGATCGCTCTGCTTCCGCCGTGCGAGGTCGCTCGCAGTCTCGGAGTTTCGGAATTCGTGTTGATCGTTCTGCTCTTCAGTCGGAGTCCTGCATTTCAGAGTTTCTGCTCCTGAAGAAGAGAATGAAGGCGATGTTGCTCTTCATCGCGGTGCTTGGCTGCGTTGTGGCAGATTGTGAGTTTCTGGATTTCCGTCTTTTGTCTTCTATTCCATGTTTTTGTAGTTCGGCCTGATTGCACCGTCGAGCAGATGAGAGGATTGAACGTCATTGGTTACGCCTACGAGCGTGTCTTTCGTATTACGGATTACCCATACAAGATTCAACTGGATGAAGAGTCCATATTGAAAGTGGTGAAGAGCAGCATTAATGTGATGATTACAGGTAAGGTGTTGTTAGTTGACTTGTAAATCCACTTAACTTGTACAGACCTCACGAAACTCGTACATCTCCATCAGGGATTTGGTCACAAATTAATTGTACTCGAATACGGAGAATTGGACATTGAAGAAACCGATGCTCCTGATACCTGGAAATTAAGCCATGTGATTGATTATCACAACATCAGCGATCTTGCCGTAATAAACAGCAAGTAAGTTGTAATCTTTTTAAATGTTTAGCTAAGCACTGTTAATTTCAGCACCGTAGGTGTAAAAGAACGAATCGATTCGTATCCTTCAGGATGGGATAGTATTGGCTTTGAAAACAAACACCCTGATAACAAGGATTTTAGTTCGTATGTTTACGACGATCTCCTGTATCACCAAGGCGGCTATACAAACATTTCGGTTTTGGATTTTGATTTCGTTGGGAATTCGACCCTTTGCGTAAGTCATGACCGATAAACTCAACGATTCTAATTGATTTTTAGGTCGGCATGAAATTTCCCGTCGTTGACATCGCCTACAAGCCGCCCATCTGTCGTAACCGCGTGTTGAACGAATCTGCACCTACCCCCAGTGATCCTGACGACGATGACGAGTGGATCGTCGCTTTAGTCAAAGGAATCCGGACTACTCGATCGGAGAAGCTCTATAGACAATCCAACGATCACGATGAAACCTATGTTCGGTATGACGAAGGCTCGTTGATTCTTCCCAATGACGATGTATTTTCCTACTACATGCTGAAACCGGGAATGAAGTGAGTTTTTGTTCCCATAATTGTTCTAAGGTTTCGTTTCCAGCAAACCGTGCATGTTCGCTCAGGGAAGCAAATATCTCTTTCACGACGTCCAAGTGGAGCCGGCGGATCCCATTCTATTCGCGACGGGATTTCCATCTTCCACCATCACCCAATCACAACTCCGGCTAGTAAAACCTTTGGTGAGGGATCGGGCGGCAGAAAGAAGGCAGACAAAACTCAGGCTGCTTCTTGGCTCTTGGCTGCTGTGCTTTGGATTGGTTTCTGTTAGTTTTTCTGGATATGAGACTTTCCTCTCGATGTAAATGTTCTTTCTTTTTGTATTGCCGTGGATAAATAATTGTTGCGTGAGGTCCTCTGACGCCTATTTAGCGTGCCCGTCCGTTAGTTGAGCTGCGAGATTGTCCGCAACTGTCCGATTGTCCAAGTAGTCCAACAGTCTAATAGTTCGAGATGATTGTTGTCAGCAACACGCACGGAGGGGGGGGGTGTTCTCGTTCCCCGTCAGTCACGTTTTCTGTTTCATAAATGTCGTTGCTCAGCGGGCTTTCACGTAGCTAAAGACGTAACTCGGGCCCCGGCTAACAAATCCAATAAATGCCGCGCGCATTGCGGACGAAAACCGCCTGCGCCCATACCGCGCTTCGTTTGCTTTCTCATCGCGTGTCACGAGCAACATGTTCAAGTACGTGGACACGCACTGGGTGAGCGTGCTGAACGACCGTTCCGAACAGGCAAAGAAGACAACGATGATCCTGAACGTGTACACGCTCGGCATGCTGGTGTGGAAGGAGGAGACGTTCGTGCAGAACGGTCTGGACATTTCGCGCTCTGCCGTGAACCTCATGAATCGGCATAGCGGTGGACGTTGAGTCGCTCGTCGCGCTTGGCGAAGAGTTCAAGAAGACGGTCGATCAATTTGGCAATTTCTGCCAGGAGGAGAAGACGCCCGGCGACGATCTACTGACCGAAGAGGCTTGAAAAGGCGAAAGCGATGCTGCAGAACTACGAAAACTTGTTCGAGACGCAAATGCTCGGAGAGACGCGAAAGTACTACGAGAAGGAGTCGGCGGAGGTGATCGAGGACGGCGACATCATGGCCTACATGCGGAAGACCGTGGAGCGCCTGACGGAGGAAGCGGAGCGCTCGCGGCGCTGCCTCCACGAATAATCACCAACAAGCGGCTGCAGAAGGCGGTGGAGAGCGCGTAGAAGAGTGATTGGATCTCTTCCAGGGAGAGTTCCGCAATCTCCTCGTCGCCGAGCGCATCGGCGATCTCCAATGATGTTCCGACTGTGTTCGCGCGTTGAGAAGGCCGTCCAGCAGCTGAAGACCGATCTCCGCGACTATGTGGCGGAGAAGGGCCGTGAAGCGATTGCCCACATCCCCACTACCGAGCAGAACGACCCGAGGATCTACGTGCACACAGCGCCAAAGGTCTACGAGAAGTTCCACGACATGGTCAGCGTTGCTTTCGCCAACGACAGCGGATTCTCGGAGTACTTTGAGAGAGGCTGCGCGATGATGATCAACCAGAACAGAATCACGCAGGGATCGTAGGCTCCCGGCAAGACCAGCGAGATGCTCGGTCGATTCATCGACGAGATGATGCGGAAGGGCGGCAGCGACGACTTCGAGAAGGCCGTCGATCAGACGATGACCTTCTTCAAGTTCATCGAGGACAAAGACGTCTTCCAGAAGTACTACAATCTACTCTGCAACGCTCTGCAAACGCCTGCTCATGGAGCTCTCGGTCAGCGACGACGCCGAAACGAGCATGATTTCGCGTCTGAAGACTGCCTGCGGTCTTCATACGTGAAAACGACATTTTTGTTTGAAAATTCGTTGGTTCACGCGATATGTAGCGACGTTCTACACATCGACTCAGCAATCTTCTTTGCACTCGATCAGCACTAGCATTTACTCTAAGGTGAGGAAAACGAGAAACAGTGGGACAGTGACATCGCCCCAAAATGGTCTTCGATTTTTCTGGAATTTCGTGTACCCCCACTAATTCGACCCTTGCGACCTCGATGACGCTTACAGAATTCTTGTAGGACATCTCAGTCCTGAGCTATAAAACTTAACGGGCGCCTCTACATTTCCTAGAAAATCAGTGGTCCTGTCGCGATTTGCTTGCGGTCGTATATGTATTGTACGGTCATTCACTGACTGCGGTTTGCAAAGTTGGCTGTTCTCTGGCTATTTCCGGCCGTTTTACGTTATTCTGATGGCATGAGAGTTCTTCGCGACCTCGAATTGGTCTAGAATGGCCAAGGAAACACGGAATTGTGGCCATTTCGGTGAGAAAAGCAAAAAATCGCGATTTGCCGACGCGCGCCGAAATTTCTAAGTCCGGCGACCGCAAAGCACGAATTTTCGTCACTTCCCGACCATCCAGCCACGATTATGTGTTTACTTGGCCATTCTAGACCAATTCGAGGTCGCGAAGAACTCTCATGCCATCAGAATCACGTAAAACGGCCGGAAATAGCCAGAGAACAGCCAACTTTGCAATCCGCAGTCAGTGAATGACCGTACAATACATATCCGACCGCAAGCAAATCGCGACAGGACCACTGATTTTCTAGGAAATGTAGAGGCGCCCGTTAAGTTTTATAGCACAGGACTGCGATGTCCTACAAGAATTCTGTAAGCGCCATCGAGGTCGCAAGGGTCGAATTAGTGGGGGTAGACGAAATTTCAGAAAAATCGAAGACCATTTTGGGGCGATGTCACTGTCCCTGACAGTTAGAACGAGTTAGAACGACAATTCTGGCGGCGGCAATCAAAAATCAAATAATCGAATACATTCGCAGTCTTCGGCCGCTTCACGTTCGTCATTAACGTAGCCTTCCAGCATCCGCCTGCATTGTAGACGAGCCCACAAGAACCATGGACGAAGAGTACAGCGCAAAATGTGACAGTGATGGCTATCATCACATGCGGACGAACCACAGCTTGCTGCTTCTCGTACTC
>MQUG01003538.1:0-30500 GCA_007213375.1 Steinernema feltiae
TGTTTTCCAACTGAATTATTGTCAAGCGGTACGTGCGAATACAAATATAAACGAAATTGAAGCTCTTTAATTTAATTTGAAGACATTTTCGGATTCGCAAAATATAGAGCGCTCATTGAATGCGCTTAGCTGTTTTGCACGATTGACAGAAACATGGGACGCGGGGCATTGTCGGCATGACTAGTTGGACCGGTGGTTGACGATTTTGTTCCCGGCGGTTTCCGCCTCCGAAGGGAAACGACGCTCGGACGTTATCCAGTATTTGGCGCGTCAGGTCCTGCGAATATTGCTGACTCTAAAATGCCGCATCAATTTGCATCGTGTTTGTTTTCACTAACGTTTTTGCTGACGTCAGCGCTGTACTGTTTCATATCCTTTTCGAATTGCTCGATTTCCCTCGTTTCCTCCTCGGTGAGCGGACGTTCGGTTCCGTTTTCACGCACGATTCCGTTCTAAAAAAATCGGTTGTATTCACTCACTTCACGTACGCCTTACCACAACATTGCAATTTCCGTTTAGGGATAGATACGAGCTGCGCGCACTGCTTCCAAGTGCGAGTCCGACGAGTAACAAACAGTGGAATGTCATGTGGGACATTTTGTTGCCGAGCGACTCAATTTGATGAAAGGCAAGGAGTGTTTTATAGCAGCGCGTATGAAGGGCGGATCCCGACCGCCCTTTGCCAGTGCCACAAAGATCGAGATTTTCAATGACAATCGATGACTCACCATTCATCGCACACAACGCCGGGGACGATTTGTTTGCGGAGAACATCGCAGTTCGAAAAAACTATTCCGCCAGCGTGGAACGGAAATCCTAGAGAAGCAGTCGCCCTGCGGAGTGTCTCTGCTAGCGGCGTCAGCCAAGAATCCATGGTTAAACGTGCCGCGGATTCTGTGCTCATAGCCAGAGACGATTGTTGAGGGTTGAACCCATTTCGCTGTCATACTGTCTCTCGCGTCAGAGATTCGTCAGAGACGAAGAGACGAGAGTGCAAGTTGAGTGCGTGTCGATCGATAGCGGATCAAAATGAGATTAAAAACTGCTGTTGCTTGAATTTCGTAATTTCAGTCATATTTTGGGGTTTTTGATGTGTCGTATAAATAGTGCTCTTCGAGGTGCGTAACTTTTTTAATCGCATACTGCAGTTTTTTGATCCCAATTGATGAAAATTCGTGATTTTTGGCTTTTCTCCGCTTGTGATCAACCCGTCATTTCATCCGCTTTCAGGGAAAAACCTTGTCCGATGTGCGTCAGCTCATCGAGTTCTTCATTCCTCGCGGAATCGAACTCACCAACTTTGACGAACGACTCGTCCTCCGTCGTCCAGTTCCGAAGGGAAAATTCCAGCTCGTGCACAGAGACATCAAGCTGCAGAAAAAGGTAATCCTTCTTTTCGATCCCATAAACTATTTGTCCCTCTTTAGATCGGTAGTGGAGCCTACGGAACAGTCTACAAGGGCATGCTGGTGAAGGACAAACGCCCAGTGGCCGTGAAACGCATCGACTCGGACAACAAAAGCGAGCAGGGTCTGATTGAGATGATGAAAGGCGCGCGTCATGCAGCTCTACGACAACGCGAATATCGTCAAATTCTACGGCTACATTGTCGATCGCACTCCCTATCTCCTGGTCATGGAGCTCTGTCAAGATGGATCCGTCGAGGACAAACTGCGCACTGGTGGCACTTGTTTCGAATATGTGAGTTGGCTTGGCCAAGCCGCAGAACGTTCGCTGGCTATAACACCGGAAGTGTGGCGCTCTGGGGAGACGCGATTCTGCACTGAGCTTTTCGAGATTCCCTACAGTTCGCCGTACAGCGCCTGGAAGGCGATCATGGTCAGGAGAAGGTGATGGCCGGCTATCGTGTGCCGAATTCAATAAATCTATCGATTACTGTGTTTCTACGGGGTTTTTCCCGGAATTATACTTTTGATGGTGTTAGTATGTGTATTTGAAGACGAATAGGTTTCAGAAAATGATCGCTAACAACCGCGCTCGGTAGCTTTTCTTGGCGGTGCAGGGTACTGGAAGTCGCGGGAATGGTCCTGAGGTCGGAAGTTTGCGAAACGTGAGTTGCCCCACTGTAGCCGAAACTTTTGGCGCCAAAATATCATGTTCCGCGACCTCAGCTAACGCGTGAAACTTGATGTAGCTCGAAAATAAGCCTCGATTATTCAACAAGCCACATTTGCTGCCCGATTCACTATTCTGCCGAGTTGGCGGGATTGAACTGACGAATTTCAGTGCAAATCCCTCTCGCTCGCGAATGGTCCCTTGGCGAATTGTTCAAAATGCAAGTGAAATTATGGTACTTTCGATTCGCACTCGCGGCCCAAATTGCTGCAAACGCGAGGTCGCTCGCACGCGCGCTGATTTTCATTTGACGAACTTTGTTTTTCATTTTTGTGAGCGAATTTGGATTTTCGACGCTTTCAGTTTACGATGGTGCTCGAGTATAAGCCTAAGTTTGTTCCGAGCCAGGACGTTCTCTACCGTACCGTGATGTGTCGTCACTTCATGGACTACGCTAGTTGCCCCCTACGGTCACCGTTTGCAAGTACGCGCACGGTCACGATCAACTTCGCAAGGTGAAGTCGCCGTATTTTTTTTTTTTGCCAGTTTTGCAACATTGTGTGTGTTCAGGTTACCAACGGAGAGCGCTCTCGCGCTGTTCCCGACCGCATCTGTCACCAGTTTTTGTTCAACGAAACGTGTCATTACGAAGACGAGTGCCGCTACAAGCACGTCACCTTCGCACAGATCTCGTCCACCTACGCTGTTCCAGCCTCGTCTGCCGTCGAAGGCCGAGATGCGCACCGTCGCTGAAAACATGCTCATGGAGGGTGTCATCTAAGGAGCCGTGCTTTCTATCTTTGTTATTTGGTATTGCGTATTTTTTTCGTATATTTACCATCAATTATCTCTACTAATAGCCTTTGCGGATATGTCGATTGCAAAGAGCGTCAATAAAATGCCTGACTTGAAACCATGCACCTAGTTATTTACAGCGCAACAATGAACAACAAGCAATAACTAGGTGATTTAAACTCTGCGGATCTTCCTAGGCCGAGGTCCGAGCTCCTTCAGCTGAGTGTGGTCGGTGATGGAGACGACTTCGAGTCCAGCCACAGTTAGACCTTTGACACAAGTCATTCTTCCTGGTCCGACTCCCTTGACTTGTACACGGACCGTGCGAATTCCTCTGCGAACGAGGCGCTGACCGGCTGCCACTCCAGTGGTTTGACCCGCGATGTTGGTCTTCTTACGAGCGTTCTGAATCCTTCTTGTCGGCATGATGTGTACGTGATAATGTTGAACTGAAAGCGATGCGCATGAAAAGCTGAGTAGATATTCATTATTTTTACCTTATGATCGGTGACTTGAACGAGTGTGTTGTTTTTCGTGGCTTTGATGTAGACAATTGGCAATTCTTCGAAAGGAATTCCACCGAATTTTTTCTTGAAAATTTCGGGAGTAGGCAAATGTCGGTCGACGTTGCTAGTGTCTACGGAGACCCAGCTGAAATGAATGAATAAAGCTGGAATATCGGATGAAAGATGACAAGGATAAGCCCACAAAAGCGCTCACTTGTTTTCTTGTCAGATTTAACTCACGAACCGTACAACCCGGAGAGTAAATGGCTATTTCTGCGTGCACTACTGCAATGGGTCGTTCTCCCCAACGAAGCCACGTATAATGAATGCTAAGATCACAGCTGTTAACTCAAACAAAGACTGGCCAAGCAATCCTAGCGTTCAACATAATCACCTGTGCAAGAACCCACAACCACAAAACCTGTAAATCACCAAAAACTACGAACCTTTCTGCTCCAACCGTGCCTTCGACTGCGGCCATCTGACTTCTCGCCAACTTCACTCCCCTTCCATGGTTGTCGCGAAGCGAATCCGCCAACGTCGCCGAGGTCGCAATGAATCGTCGCTGACCGGCTGCCACGGCGGCTGAGCGCGCGCCCAGACTCAGATTCCCGACTAACGCTACTAGAGAGCGCATCGCCATGTTTATCGCTCTGAAATTGAGAAGAAAACGAGTTGAATTGAGGAGCTGAAAGCCGAAAAAGAAGAACAACGGGAGAACATTACAACTGATCCAAATTTTGGCTACAATATGAAATGAGCTAGAAATCAGGCAACGCATAGTGGAAATCTTCGGCGAAGCTGATTGACGGAAAATTGAGTCAAAAATGCTTTTTCGCTTTCCCAGTTTATTGAATTCTTCCTTCGAGTTGACGTCAGCTCTGACATCGGCAGAGGAGAAATCGCGTGAGCGTGACACCATGAGTCAGAAGATGGAATCGGAATGGAACTGAAAGCATCGCTCACATCGGCAGAGCGGCTGCAACTATTCATGCATTCGCTCGTTTTTCAATTTTTCGCTCCTGCCGCAGAACGCCGCAGAACTTTATGCTTCTTTTCGAAGCGTCGCCAATCGACTACATGCCAGTGAAGCTGACGACTCAGCAGCTCGAGTCGAATTGAGTTGGCATGACTGCGGCACGCGTCCGTCGATCGTGCAACGAACGTTGGAATTTACTTATCGCTGTGCAAACTTTTTACCCCCCGCCGCGGAAATTCAATATTTCACTACTTGTTCATGTGCATCGCGTTAATATCAACGCTAAATTTCAGATTTCGATTGGGTTAAATCAGATTATCATGGCTCTTCGACTATTCGCTAAAAAGTCGACTGTAAGACAAACAATTTCCACTCCAAATGATCATTTTCGATTGTTTTCCAGGGTTATCCAGTTCTTTCATCTGCCGCTAGACTTCTTTCCACCGAAGTCAAATTCCAAACGAAGCCATATAAGCTACACAAGCTCGAGAGCGGCCCAACAAATGATGTCGTTTTGACAAGAGATGATGCTATTGTTTACTATCAACAGATGCAGCTGATCCGTCGTATGGAAACTGCTGCCGGAGGCCTATACAAAGAGAAGAAGGTTCGTGGATTCTGTCATCTTTATTCGGGACAGGAAGCGTGCGCTGTTGGAATGAAAGCGGCAATGGAGCAGGACGATGCGCTCATCACTGCCTATCGTTGCCATGGTTGGACGTATTTGTTCGGCTCAACTGTTGCCCAAGTTCTTTCCGAGTTGACCGGAAAAATTACCGGAAACGTCAATGGAAAGGGAGGATCAATGCACATGTACGAGAAGAACTTTTACGGAGGCAACGGAATCGTCGGAGCGCAACAACCGCTCGGCGCCGGTGTTGCCTTGGCTATGAAGTACAAGAAGCAGAAGAACGTCTGCCTGACTTTGTACGGAGATGGTGCTGCTAATCAAGGACAGCTTTTCGAGGCCACCAATATGGCCAAACTGTGGAATCTCCCTGTTCTGTTCATCTGTGAGAACAACGGATTTGGTATGGGCACCACAGCCGAGAGAGCGTCCGCCTCCACTGAATATTACACGCGTGGCGATTATGTTCCCGGCATTTGGGTTGATGGTATGGATGTTTTGGCCGTGCGTGAAGCTATTCACTGGGCGAAGGACTATTGCAACTCTGGAAAGGGTCCTCTTATGCTCGAGATGGCTACCTATCGTTACGGTGGTCACTCTATGTCGGACCCTGGAACGAGCTATCGCACTCGTGAGGAGATCCAAGAAGTCCGAAAGACTCGCGACCCTATCACTGGATTCAAGGATCGCATCATCACTTCTGGTTTAGCAACTGAAGACGAACTGAAGGTGGTTTAGCGCCATACATTGGTAGATTGAAAGTTTATGTATTAGGCTATCGACAAGGATGTTCGCCGTGAAGTTGAAAAGGCTGTTCAGATCGCCACGAATGAAGACGTTCTTCCCGGCGAAGCATTGTATGCCGACCTCTACCACAACACAGATGCTCAGCTCATCCGTGGCGCTACTGCCGATGAAAGCTTGGTGCAGCCCTTCAAGAATACTGCTGCCCTTCTCAAATCTCTGGGACGTGAAGCGTAGGCTTGCTTTAGTAATAATAAGGAATTGGTTAGGTATAGTCGATAGATGTTTTATTGTAATCACTTCCATAATTTTATGTATGCCGGAGAGAAATAAATGGCGAGGATGTGAGGAGGAACAATTGTTTTCAGTTGATTTGCGCTGTATGTGGAATGTGTCCGGCTCTATATATTGGCTTTGATTTTGATCAATGGACGCTGTTTTCACTTTTGGTCCAAGTCTATCAAAATGGGGAAGAGAGCGCATTTGACCCGATGCGCTGAGTAGCAGACGAGAACCTATTGTTGTTATCCGGCTTGGATTTCCGTTTTAGGCCGAAATAGAGAGCATTCGATGCACGTGCAGAGTTCGATCGGTCATGACGATTTACGATTCGCGCCAAGTCCAGCATAGTTCAGTCTTCTGCTTTGGCTTCTGCATAGGCGATGGTGTGGCGCTCGTTGCTTCATGTTTCTTGATTTCCAGGGGCTTGTTTTCCATCGATCTGCGCCATTTTATGCTTATTTATATTGTAAGCGTTGTGGCATTTGTCGGTGTAACGTCGATTTGTAATTTGCTTGGAAACTGTTTTTCTAGCGCACAACGATGGATCAAAGCGAATGTCACGAAGAGACCGCTCTACAAGCACTAGCTCGGTTAGGATGCCCGGAGTGCCTTTTGAAAATTGGTGATTCTGAGATGGATCGATTTGTGCACCAATTGGGTGGCTTTCTCCCCTGTGAATTGACAGAAATCGTGGGTGACACGGCAGCTGGAAAATCCCAAGTGAATAGTTGTTTGATTTGTTAATTTGTAATTTCTGTTTTAGTTATGTCTTTCCTTGGTTGCTTCCTTCCTTTGTGATCAATCAAAGCTTGGTTACAATGTCGCGATTATGGACTCCAATGGATCATTTCGGTCTAGTCGCCTTTTGCAAATTCTCAAAGAAAAGTGGAATATCTCGGTATGCACAGAGTCCTTGTTCGTTGTCTTGACCTAGTGGATATTCAGGCTGGTCTAGCGCAAGCTCTTCTCACGCGTGTTTTTGTCAGAAGAGCATGGAACAGTGCTCAGTTGAGTTCATCACTTCAAGAGCTGCTGGCAACTGTGGACGATTGTAGGATTGACTTGGTTATTGTCGATAACATTGGAAGTGCGCTCTCTGATACTGTGAACAACGACTATCTCACAACAGGTTTGTTTCGTGCAGATGACTCGGCTATCGAAATTTCAGGATTGAATGTTCAGCTGGCTACATTGAAAAGCCTAAAGCAGATTGCAAGCCGTGGATGTTGGGTGCTTGTTGTAAACCATCTCGTATACTGGCGATCCGCACCGACGCCTGCTTTGGGTTATCGGTGGATCAATGAAATTTCGAATAGAGTTCTCATTACTACGGATGAACATTTGCCCGATGTGCATTGGATGCAGATGTTTCCTAACAGAAAGGTTTGTCATTATAAACACGTCATCAGGAATCAGTTTTCATAATTTTAGATAAATGAAGCCAGAATAGCAATTGAATTAGCGCCGTCTGGCGTTAGATCGCACAGCGAAGCTACCCAGTCCGGAATCCCGCCTCATTCTCAAGTCATGGACTCGTTTCTCATAGACGTTGAACCCAGAACCGAATGATCTTCTGTTAGCAGTTCTTTAGAGTTATATCTCGGGTATTCAATAGAAGTTCAGATCGTGAATCGTCCATGGAAGATGGAAGACCCGATGATGAGTGCGAACGAACGCGACACCATTGTGTCGAACTTCTCTTTGTCGCTTTCAGCTTTCTGGCTGCTCTCTTCATGTCTTTAGCATTATAAACTGATTGTGTTCATTTGATCATTCTCAGTCGTCAGCCGTGGCGCTCAATGCGCAGCTTTATTTACAAAAGCACGACAATTTACAACTTTGACCGCGCCTCCTTCATCATAGGGCCGAGATACTTGTCGAACGCCGGCAGAACTTCGGTCTCGTTGAGCTGCGAATTCTGCGCCCACTTGAGGAGATTTTCGTAGACGTGACCGTCGCGTCTGCCGAGCACCGAATGAAGTTCGCGATCGTCAAACTCAAACGAGTCGACGAGGGAGACCGCGTTCGGGCGGATCTTCTCGAGCAGCGTGTAGACCTGTTTCTGCGCGTAGCTGAGCTGCTCTCCGGACATGAAATTGTCCTGAAATCGGGGTAGAATAGCTTGCGCTTAGATGTCCTACCTCCAAGAGAGCGCCGCCAATCTCCACGAGCTCGTAGGTGAGGTAGAGCTGGAGAAGATCGGTCATCGCTTGCGCTACGCGATGATCGCGGATTTCGGAAACCGCGTGCGCAAAGCTCTTGGCGATGAAGACGCGCGCGTGCGCGCGAGAGGCTTTGGTGAGGTCGACGGCCGTGCTGTTCCACGCTTCCTCCTTCGTGCGCCCTGCGCTCTCCGCCACCTTCAGACGATCGAACGCACGCATCGTGACTCTCCTCGCCACGTGCTCGAAGCATTCGATCATCGCCTGCGCGGAATCGCCGGTCATCACGTGATCCAAGCGACATTGACGCGGTCCTGCCGCGAAGAAGTAGTTGAACTGGCTGGGATAGGCGGATTTGGAGGTCGGCGGCTTCTTTGCAGCGCGCACAGCGGCGGCGGTGCGCATCAGGAATCTGCAAAACGCTCTTCGTTAACAGAATTCCACGTGTGTGGTCCAACCTGGCAGTCTGGAGCAACATGACCATGTTCTCACCCTCGTAGGTGCATCCGCCGATTGCGACGCCGTAGAGGAGCGGCAGTCCACTCGCCTGGGAGTAGCCGTGACCTCCGCAGGCCATGCGACACTGCTCGATGCCCTGGCCAGTTTGATGAGTGACAATAGATTTGAGGCCGGAGGTGATGGCGTGGAGTTCGGGCAGAAGGTCGGCCTAAAGGAGATAGGCGTAAAACGTGCGCTAAAACCCAAAAAAAAAATGGCATGCTCAGGAAGGGCATCGAACCAAATACCCTACGAGTAAAAAACCGCTGCGTTACCATTGCAGCTACAAGCGCACTGGTGTAACTTCACAACAATGTCATGTTATCATTATAGCAAAACTTCTCATTTCCAACAAAACTTACGTTTCCTTCGCTCAAATCCTGCACCACCTTGTAGTACATATCCCTGATGAACCGTCCAGTCAGCACAAACGCAAAAGATCTCGCAATCTGTGGGAACAATCGATGCTGCTGTGTTTGATAGTCGATAACTTGAACTTCCGCTTCTCTAAACATCAATATTTAGCCGATTTTCGCATTTCCGCACTCACTTTGGGTTAATGAAGCCTTGTCGACGAATAGCCGAGTACCTCGCCGCTACCGTACACGCCATGCCGAGGAAGGCGCCCTGCTGGAGGATCATCACCGAGCGCACGTAGACCATCGCACCGTAACCGACTTTCGCGTGGATCGGCTTCACATAGGCGCCATCTCGCTCGACCCTACTGTGGCCCATCATCATATCAGTTCGCGGGATTTTCACTTGATCGAAGCGCAAGAAACCGTTATCGATCGTGTTGATCCCGAATTTCGGCCCGATATCGCCTACAGTAACCCCGGGCAGTGGTTGATGGGTCTCCTCGTCGCGGAGTTGCACCATGAACGTGTGTGGTCCAAAGCATTTGCCGTCGATGTAGAGCTGCGCGACGACCGCCGCGTGATTGGAGCTTTTGCCCAGATTGCCCGGCCACCATTTGGTCGCGGTTACGGTAGGCGAGTGGAGAATGAAGCAGTCGGTGGACCGGTCGAACGTAGCGGTCGTTTCGAGTTTGCGCAGATTCGTGCCGTGACCGAGTTCGGTTTGCGCGTACGTGCCGATCATTCCCACGGTTGTCGCCTTTGTGAGCCATCGATCCTTCTGTTCTTCGCTGGTTTGAGTGAGGAGAGTTGGTACAAACCTGCAAAACACAATTTTTAATGAAAGCAAGTCAAATTCTTAGAAAAAACGACAAAAATTGAATTTTCAACAAGCATATAAGGGACAGATGGTCGCACTCCAATGACGGCCCTGTGGCCTAAAGGAGAAGGCGTCGGTCTCCTAAACCGAAGATTGCGGGTTCGAGTCCCGCCAGGGTCCTTCATTTTTTATACTTTGTGGTGTTGGACATTTTTGTAACTCACAAACAGATTTCTAAAAAAGCAATTTGCGCATGGACTCGAACCAATAACCTCTCGCGCGATATTCCAGCGCGTTTGCAATGGGCCAAGCAGCCAATATCTCTCATTCCTGTTTAATCTGCTTATACCGCAGTGAGCGTTTTTTCGCGAAAGACCGTCAAACTAAACTACAATCTCGTCTTATCATCCGACTGCAAACGAGTCATAAAACGCAGAAAAACTGATTTTTGCAAGAAAACTCGCAATTGATAAATTCACGTTTTTTGGCTCAATTTCCACAAAACTCACATTCCATTGTGAAGAGCGATCGGCATTCCATCGAGATGAGTGCACAGCCTAAAAACTGATAGTTTAGCATTCATTTTCATCAAATTCAGAGCCGCTTACATTGAGAAATAGTACGGTTCTTCCTCTTCATTCTTCACGCAATCGTTGAAATGCTTCCGCATCGCCACAACCTTCCTCGCAGCGTTTTCAATCCTCTCCTCGCGTGACATGAACACAACCGGCTTCTCGTCGTGGAGTTCCGCATGATCATCGACGTATTTCGCAATTTCCCGCCTTCTTTGCGCCTTTTCCGCACCGCCGTAGATGATTTCGGTGAGCGCGCGAGTGCTGAATGTTCCTTTCAGTCGCTCGGCAGTGAGGTCAACGTTGTCGCCTTCACGAATTAGAGCGTTTAGCGGTGCCATCTGACTAAAATTCAAAAATATTATAATTGAGCATGAATTCGAGCGATTGGACCTCTCGCGCGATAATCAATAGCGTTTGCAATGAGCCACACGCACGTACAAGAAATACAATAACAAATTGATTACATCAACAAGGACCGAAAATCAACTGCCATCAACAAAGCAGCGAATTGACCGCTGCCGCCGTCTTTTATCAGGCCATTCGAGTGAACAGTCCGCGTACAGATGCACACTACAGATTGTGGGTGCGCGCGCGAGCGGCGAACATCGATCGCACTACAATTTCTCTATCGTTGACGCGTTCGCTTCCCCTCGGAGAACAAAACGGACCTTGAATTTTGGTCGATGCGCTGATAACACGGCTATCCACAACTCAATTGGCAACATTTGGAGCGATAAAAGTGCGTTTTTGAAGGGAATCAGGGCGTTTTTGAAGCAGATGTTGCATTTGTCGGCCAATTTTCGATCTTTCTGACTGAAGCGATAGGAGAATTTTGGAAAAAATGACGCCCGGCGAGTGATAAAGACACAAACGACTCGTCTGTGGTTCCGTGTGTGTGACAATGAACATCCGCGGGCCATCTGCTCGGGGTTCAAAATACCAAAGACGATGCACTTTAATCTACAAATCACACAAAAGAGGCCTCTCACAGGTGACAATTACAATAAGAAGCGATAAACTTTACAAACGCGCACAAGAATGACCGCATTTCGGACGTTTCCGGTGATTTTGGAGCCATCGATGAGGTGAGAAGAGGCGTGGAAGCGTCAGATGGCTTTGTAGGAGCTCGATAGAGCGCCCACATGCTTGATTGGTTTCTCCGGGCACGGCTTCAGCCTCGGCAAAGACTTCTGCGGACGACTTCTACGCGGATATCGTTTCGAATGCTTTTCGGGACAATTCATCGGCTTGAAGGATTTGTCCATGCAAACGCGGACCTCCGCAAGCAGCCAATCGTCCTGCAAAACTAGAAAATGATCCAAAAACTAGGTCACTCACAGCTTTCTCTTTAACGCAGTAGAGTTGAACGTATCTGCCTCCGTTTTGGCTTTGAATCGCGCTTCTCACGTCACTCAGCGAGTAGGACACGTCGTCCGATTGCTCGATTTTGCCTTCTCGAAGCGAATTCGAAATGTTCACCTTCGCGTGGAGCGACATCGTCGTGTTGAAGTAATTGAGCGGAGTTTCGAGAGCGGAGAGAGCGCAGCTTCCATGCTTCTTGTATTCGTGTGTCCTAAAACTGAGTTTAACAGGCGTTTTACAAGCTTATAAAGCCCACCAAAACCAGTTTAGATCCTTTCGAGCGTTCGCCGTGGGCCAAACCTTCTCCAGCTGATCACGAATTGGGTCCAAAACGGAAATATCAAAGTAACTCTTGTCGCAATGATCTGGATGTCCTCCTCCGTCATTGTTTGGCCTGCAAATGGTCATTTCAATAGCAGAGATGCGCCCAAAACCTACCACAATCCGTGAATCGTCCAGCTCTCTTCAGAATTCGAAGCTACGCATGTTTCGGCAAAAGCACCGCCATTAGCACGGCATCTCGCTACCGTATTCGATAGCGCCAGCATGTAGTAGTCGAAATCGGCATTGCAAAAGCAAGCGATGAACGAGAAAAGGAGAAATACGGCACGTTGCATCGTCACAACTGGTGAGGAAGTGATCCGATCAGCCGATTAAATGCGTTTATTAAAGTGGAACTACTTTACAGAGCCATTAGCGACATGAAGACAGCAATCAGGAAGCTGAAAGCGACGGAGAGCGATGGCGAGAAGCCACATACACACGGAGTGGTTTCGCCTTCGTTCGCTCGCATCTTCGGATCTTCATTGCCGGATGTAGAAGCTTCAGTCGACAGTGCGCCCACATACTTGATTCCTTTCTCCGGGCACCGGTTCAGCTGCGGCAAAGAAGCCTTCTGACGACGATTTCTTCGTGGCTTTTGCTTCTTCTCGGGACAATTCAACGGCTTGAAGGATTTGTCCATGCAAAGGCGGACCTCCGCAAGCAGCCAATCGTCCTGCAAAACTAGAAAATGATCCAAAAAACTCGGTCACTCACATCTTTCTCGTTAACACAGTAGAGTTGAACGTTTCTTCCTCCGTTCTGGCTTTGAATCGCGTTTCTCACGTCACTCAGCGAGTAGGACACGTCGTCCGATTGCTCGATTTTGCCTTCTCGAAGCGAATTCGAAATGTTCACCTTTGCGAGGAGCGACATCGTCGTGTTGAAGTAATTGAGCGGAGTTTCGAGAGCGGAGAGAGCGCAGCTGCCATGCTTTGTGTATTCGTGTATCCTGAATGGCGTTTTATAGACGCGAAATAGGCCTGCAAACGCACCAAAACCATTTCACATTCTTTCGAGCTTTCGCCGTAGGCCAAACCTTCTCTAGTTGATCACGAATCGGGTCTAAATCGGAAATATTGAAGTAGGTTTTGTCGCAATTCGCAGGATGTTTTCCAGTGTCGTTGTTTGGCCTGAAAATCGTCATTTTGAGAAGAGAAATATACCAAGAACCTACCACAATCCATGAATCGTCCAGCGGTTTTCAGAATTCGAAGCAACGCATGATTTGGCAAAATCTCCCTCATCAGCACGGCACAGAGCCGCCGTATTTGTTAGCGCCAGCATGTAGTAGTCGAACCCGCGAGTTGCTTCAGTTCCCCGCTATCCGGCGTTTTCGTGGACGATCCTTGTTCTTCGGCTTCTTGCGGCTTCAGTGATGGTGACTCTGTACTGAAACAACAGATTGATGCGTGGAAAAATTGAATTAAACTCACCTTTCGTAATTGACGGCTTGAGCGGAAACATCGCTATGGAGCAGCGCGAGGGCAAAGCAGCCGATCAGCGTCAAGGACCGCATTGTGAGTGCGGCGAAACGCGCGGATTCCGCTATTTATTTGCGGCATTTCTTCAATTAGTGTCGATTGCACCCTGCAGAGCGTGTCCTTGTCTGTGATCAGGTCAGAAGAAGTGCAGCTGAACACGAATTTGAGCTCTCATCTCTGTCATGGTGAGCTGAATGGCTCCCGCAGCGATTCATCCAAACGCATTTTTCATGCTGCCATTCTCTGCAAGCGTCAATCCGTCTGTTAGACCTCGATGAAGTCCTTTTTCGCCGCTTCATCAAATAGGCCGCTTTCGGTCTTTTTACGTCACTCGCTATGTGGATTCGTACGTTGATCGGCTGCTTCGCGTTCGCGCAGTTGCTCAACAGAGTCGAGAGCCAAAATCTAACTCTGCTGGGCGAATCATGTAATTCTTCCTTCGCTTCCGTTCCACCCTCCCCCTCATTCATCGCTTGTTTCAGTTCCGAAATGCACAAATCTCGCTTATCTCGGCAACAACTTCTTCCACGCGGTCACCTGCAGCGGCTACATTCGCGTGGCGATGCGCGGTGAAGACTACGATTCGATGAACGCGAAGATTGACGGAATAATCGCAAACGCGAAGAAAACGTTCTGCTTGAAGTACGGAATTCGAGTGTTCTACTACTCGGAGACGCAGCTGGTCTTTCTGCGCTATCCGAAGATGCACAAGCACGACTGGTACTACGATCGCAAGGATCCGGACAGAAATATGCTCTACTGGGTGGCGAATGTGAGCGCTGGCGAAGTGTACGTTTGCGGTTTGAGAATTAATAATAATCGACAATTTCAGCGATCAGCTCGTGCCGTTCCCCGATTGGTCAGAGTGGAAATTGGCGCGCGCCGGATACTCGCCAAATGAGTACAAAGAGTTGCTTGACAGCAATCAGAAAGAGGCGAAAGACTGTCAGGCCATTGCTGAAGTCGAACTTCGCCCTCTGGAACATTGGGCATGTCTCAGCGATGCGTGGATGGCGAAGGAGGTGAATTTCTAGCTCTTTCTATTGTTATTTCATGTGTTCTTCTCCGTTTCAGATTACGAAAACTGTTGACCCGGTGCATCATTTGGTTAGATATCTGGCTGGACATTCGACATACCACGGATATTACTACGCGGACGGCACATTTACGAAAGAGGACGTTGCCAACGTTCAAACCTATGCCGGAGTGTCCTTCCACACCAGACGGCGAAATTTCATCGATAAGCAGTATTATCTTCTCCTGGAAGCGCGCCTCTTGTAAGTTTTGATACAACGACGCCTTGATTTCTTCGTTTTTAGTCCGAAAATCTCTAATGGTGCGGATCGTGAAGAAAAGATAAAGTCGTTTTACGCGTCCAAGCACGGCCAGTGCTATCTGCGAAAGTTCCGTCAGGAGCTGGGCGAACTTCCCGTTCCCTACGTTCTACCAGCGACGAAGAGCGCAAAATGTGAGTGTTCATTGAATGGAGATTCGATAGAAATCCCGCTTTTGTAGCTATGATGAAACGCTTAGAAGCGAACGCGATGAAACCGATCAACCTGACTTCTCCCCGTCGATTTACCTCAATTTCGGTCTTCTGATGGCCGTCCTGATCTGTATGTAAACTGTAAATAAATGCTTGTCTGCTCATTGTCTTCTTTCACTGCTTGTATCACGACACCCAGCGTCCGCTTCTCGATCTTTGTCACGTTTCACTCGTGAAATTTAGCCAAAAATGGAGATGAAGCGTCTCGCAACTGCAAATTGTCTGCTTTTTGCCACTTCTGGTGTCTGCCACGTCAACGTCATGCGTGGCTGTCTGGAAAACGCCATAAAAGCGAAGAAGCGCAGACAAGATCGTCATTCGCTCGATCAGTTCGCGCAGAGTGAAGTCGTTCCAGTTTGTCTGCTCCCTTTCTGCTCCAGTGCTCTCGAGTGAGCCGCTCCTTGCCTTCTTGTGCGTGCTGGTTGAACTTGTTGCCGATAAGAGTTTGTCGTTTCCGTTCGCATTCGCTATTCGCTAGTGTTTGATATTTGATGTGATTGTGCTTCTGCGCTTCCTGTTTGACGAATTTTGAATTTGATTTTTGGAGTTTCAATTGCTTGGATCGATCGCATCAGCGGCGAGTTATTCTCGTGCAAAATTGATTTGAGTTTCCAAATTTATTGTGTTTGTGAGGAGACGTTTATGTGATTGTCGTGTTCGTGTGTCGTGGATCGCGTCTACCATCGTTGGAATCGAGTTGAATTTTGCACTTTTCAGTCAACGTCAAAAACTATGAGTCATCTCAACGAGGAGGTCGTCGATATTCCCGGAGGTAAGGAATGCTCGTTCTCAGCTCAAATTGACTTGTTGTTGGTTGGATTTCAGGAATAAACCTTCGCGATATTCAGGAGGTTCGTAAGCGGTCGGAGCTAGTATACTTCAAGCAACTGACCGGTCTTGAGCGTGTACCCCCTGTCGTCGAGCCCCCCATCCAACCGGGAAGTTGCGGCCGTGAACGTGTGACTTTGCGCACCAACTGTTATGGACTCGGACTGCCTGAACACGTCGTATATCGCTACGACTTTACGGCGACTGGAACTGTTCGCTTGCGACGCGGTGATGAGGATCTCCTTCGTTCCGTCGAACTTACCAAGCTGGGATTCGATGAGTAGGTGGCATTTTGCAGCGATTTGGAGGCTAACGCGATGCATTTCAGTGTTGACAAGCTCCACAGACAGAAACAATGTCGCCGTTTGCAGCAGCTGCTCTTTCAGAAGTATCCGGATGTCTTTGGTCAAACTCCTGAGAACTTCTATTACGACTCTCAACGTGTTCTTTTCTCCAAGAACATTCTCGACGTGGCAGCCGGTGAGAAGAAAGACTTCCCGTTCGAAGCGTCTGAGCTTGAAACTGACCAAGATCTATTCCGTGGTTTCACCAGCGTCACCGTCGTATTAAGCCGCGTTTCCAATGGTTTTCAAGTGGCGTCATCTGAACTCAGTCGCTACATCTCTGGTGATATGGATAAACTGGACCATTCTCTCCAGCAGTTCTTGGAAGTCTTGACCGCCCAGCATGCTTTGAATTCGTAAGTTATTTTGAATATGATCTTGAATATGGAAATCTCTAAAAACAAGACAAGATGGACAAGTACGATTTCATTTGTTTCAGGGATCAAATCACTTGTTTTGGAATGAATACTGCATACCTACAAAATCCTACTGAACATGGATTCGTCGAAAGTGACACGCCTGAATTGGGCGAAGGAAAGAAACTTGCTGTTGGAGCTTCGAAATCCGTTCGATATGTTGAAGGCCCCGGTGGACGTGGTAAAGAGAAGGCGGGATTGTTCGTTGACATCAAGAAGACAGCCTTTCACTCTGCTTCACACTACCACATAATGCAAAAAGTTGAGCATTTGCTCGGAAATCGAGCCTATCGAACTGGCGACCTGGAACGTGTTCGCCCACAACTTGTTGGCATTGCGGTCGAAACCCTTCATACTGGGAAATCTCGAAAGTACAAGATTAAGGAAGTCATTGACCGAAGCGCTGAGCAGATGGAGTTCAAGACGAGAAATGGGGATAATGTCACGCTGTTGCGTACTTCCGAGACCAATATGGACACAATTTGAGGTATGGATTTCTTTTTTCTTATTGTTTCGACAAACTATCGTTTTCAGCTACCCGCAAGCTCCACTCCTCCTCGTCAGCAGCAACCGCGATGTTTTCCTTCCTATGGAACTTTGTTTTGTGACCAAGAACCAGCGCGTGACCAGTAAGCAGCAAACGCCCACCCAAATCCAACGCCAAATCCGTGCTAGTGCGGTCGCTCCTGCTGAACGTATTCGCCAGGTTGGACTTTTGATGCGTGGTCTGAAGCTCAATGCCGACAACGTCTACCATCGTTCGGCTGGATTAACAGTCACTAGTGCGCCTGTTCAAGTTGAAGCTCGGGTTCTCGCTCATCCTATGATTCAGTACGGGAACAACACCCTCATGAAGCCGATTGAGAAGGCTACGTGGCGTTTTGCTGGTCAAAACAAGCCGCCATTCGTCTTCCCCGCTAAGGTCAAAAAATGGGCGCTCTTTGCGTTCCGTACTAAAAGTTTGCCGCCACATGTTCTTGCGTATGTTAAACTATGAGCAGGTCGGTGTACTGTACGATAACCTTTTTAGTGCATTCACTCGCAGTTTTATCCAAGAATGTCATGCGCGTGGAATGGAGATTCCTAATATTGAAGCGGAGGTCATCGAGCCCACTGTTGACGCTCTCCGCAACACTTTAATGGCGGCTGCGAATAAGCAAATCACATTTGTGTTTTTTATTACACCCAACGAGATCAATACCCTGCATCGTAAGTTCAAAAAGGATTGCAGATTAATAGAATGTTTATTTACTTTTAGACTCCATGAAGTTGTTTGAACGGGAATTGGGTGTCATTACGCAGGACCTGAAGAGCAGCACAGCCTACGACGTCGTCGTGAACAAGAAGCATCTGTCACTCGAAAACATCGTCAACAAGGTGGGGTTTTTGCGATGTTTGACGTTCGGAGAGAACCTTTTTCTGGTTCGCAGTTGCTGTTAAAATTCTAAGACAGTTATCAAGACAAGTCACCAATTGATTTGTTTCAGACGAACATCAAGAACGGAGGACTCAATTACACCGTCCGTCTACCAATGGTCAGTGGCAACAACGTTATGCGCAAAGGTCGCCTGATCATTGGAATGGCGACTTCACACCATCAATCATTGGAGAACTCAAATGTTGTCGATTACGATCCCACTTCAAATGCCGTTCCTTCTGTTATTGGAGTGGCAGCCAATTTCAAAGAGGATCCGATGGAGTTTGTCGGAGATATCCTGTTCCAAGCCGCTCGCCGCAACGAAAAGATTGGAGTGATCCAGCCGATGATGATCTCTTTTCTCGAAAGCTATCGCTTGGCACACAACGGAGAGATTCCCAGTGAGATTATAATCTACCGCGATGGAGCTAGCGAGGGACAATTCAAAGATATTATGGATATCGAAGTGATGCTGGTGCGAGCCGCCTTCAAGGGCTACGGTGAAGACAAGCCGAAGCTGACTTACATCGTGACGCAGAAGAAGCACAATGTCCGACTTATGCCATCGAAGATTAATCCAGCAGATAAGGTGCCTGAACAGAACGTGAAGCCAGGAACCGTCGTTGATACTCAGCTCGTTCACCCCAGCTATCGAGAGTTTTATCTGAGCTCTCATGTTGCTCTTCAGGTAAGCATTTTGTTTCTGTTTTTTAAAACAAAATGAAGAGAAATTAAACCTTTTCTCAGTTATTGTTGAACTGAAATGATTGCGTTTTATTTTTAGGGAACCGCACGTGTACCTCGCTATACTGTGCTTGTGGATGACCAACAACTGACGATGGACGAACTCGAAACGCTGACTCATGGTTTGACCTTCGCACATCAAATTGTGAACTTGACGACTTCCCTGCCTACACCAGTCTATGTAGCTGCGGCGTATGCGGAACGTGGCCGCAATATGTACAGCAAGTACAAGGAGACGACCCCTGGTGCGGAAAGGTGGTCTCCAAGCAGTCTAGAAGGGACAGCGAGTACTGTCGAAGGCATGCTCGATTACAATCGTCTGTCGGACGAGCTCTCCTATGCCAACTCGAAGTTCCGCAAGGTTCGCGTCAATGCTTGATGATGTTATGGTGACTACTTTACATATTCATCTTACTGACAATCGTTACCATCGCCTAGTGCGATATTACTTACATTAATTATGGTACTAATTGTGTTATAAATTTGGTTTCCTTCTGAAGTTATTTGGCGTCTTTAACGTAACGTTCTTGGAGTACGACGACAGTTGAAATCGAAAAATTCTGAGAATCGAATTTCTAGCCATCATCGCATTTTGCAGAAATGATGTTTGGTGCTTCTACTCGATTTGGTCATGTTTGCGATGGTTTATCGCAGTTTTTTCGATAAATCACTGATTCTAATCGCCTTTATGGGAGTTGGATTTTTTTTGCAGCCAGGAAATCCAGCCGCCATCGAAATGGGCATGTCGGCCAAGCAATGTAAAAGTCAAATCCAATTCGAAGGAGCCACTGCATAGCCAGTTCCAAGAGATCAACGAAAACCCAAAGATAATAACCGGTCGCTCATGGTCACCGAGGAGCACAACAGTCTCTCGCCTCTGGCATGTGATTCATGTGCACCGCTGAATCTAATTTGCACGCAGGGGAATGTTTCACTGTCAATTACAATTAAAAAGCGTCGGAACATTCACTATTAGCAATGAGGAAATCTTGCATCGATTTACAAACGAGAAATTACAACATCGCCAGAAAAAGAACCAACGCACTCGTGAACAACAGAAAAGACACCAAATGACATACTACAAAACATTACGAGAAATCTTTTATAACAACAACGCAAGCACAGAGTTTTTCAAACAAATAACAAAGCTCGGCAATAACATTCCACATGGGCGACGTCCGGCTGGCTCGATCTTTAGGCAGTGCAGTCGCGAGAGAAATGTCCGGGCTCGCCGCACTTGAAGCAGGCTCCGCCGCCACCACCACCGCCACCACCGCTACGGCGGGTCGGGCAATCACGAGAGATGTGTCCGGCTTCGCCGCAGTTGTAGCACGAACCTAGAAATTACAATTAGATCAAGCACCACCTCAGTAATCACTTACGTCCACCACCGCCTCCGCCGTTACCTCCCTGGGGGCATTCACGAGAGATGTGACCGAACTCGTTGCAGTTGTAGCACTTCTGTCCACCGCCGCCACCGCTGCCACCGCTGGCGGTGCAGTCGCGAGAGAAATGTCCGGGCTCGCCGCACTTGAAGCAGGCTCCGCCGCCACCACCACCGCCACCACCGCTACGGCGGGTCGGGCAATCACGAGAAATGTGACCGTCTTCACCGCAGTTGTAGCACGAGCCTAAGATGAAGCACGGTTAGGTCAAGCAACACAGTAGTAATCGCTTACGTCCACCGCCGCCACCACCGCCGCCGCCACCTCCCTGACGACAATCGCGGGAAAAGTGACCCGATTCACCACACTTGTAGCATCCGTCGCTCATGATTGCAAGTTTTGTTGATGTCCAAAAGGTGCCTCCGCAAAGAAAACGCTAACTGCGCACACAAGTTCTCACTGAAACAAAAGAAATTGTTTTAGAGAGCGTGTAATCCACCACGAAGCACCAGAAACCAAACAAAGTGCACGAATAAGAGACGAGAACCGACACAACCGAGAGACAATGCGACGCAAAAGCTGAAGTGTCAACATCACCAAACCTAAAACGATAGCACCGTAACGAAGTCGGAGACGACAGGCAAGTAAGTCGTGCTAGGACCAAAAGCTGATAAGCAACCAAGATTGAAACTGGATTTTTGGTATTCCCCGGCAAACCCGATCGACGGTTTAGAATTGTCCTCGTTATTCAAAGGTTCCAAAAAACCCGATACAAACACAAAAATCGAAATCGAAAAGCACATATTTAAATTTCATTACAATTTCAAAATGGTTCTTTCTGGAAGTTATCATCGTTTTGGAACCGCATATGTTAATTGAACAAATGCTTGAAAGCTAAGCTAACTGAAAGCGGACAAAATCCGAAAATCCAAGAAATCTAAAAAATTTAGGCCAATTCTGGCACCCGCAAAATCAACTGAACAATGATCAAAGACGGGTGAGCGGCAATCGACATTCAATAAACTGCGTTTCAGATGCGACAAGGAAAGTTGAAAAAAAATTCGGCACATCGCCAACCAAAAGCAGATAGGAACAAAAAAGCAGAGGCGATGTGAGCGAGAGAGTAAACAGAGAAATATGGGAAACGAGCGGCCGAGCAGACGAGAACATATCACCAGTTGTCCCAAAACGCAACTACAGTAAGAAGTGAGCTATAGTTCAGGCAAGCCACTATGTGGTTTACGCGGTTGATTCAAAATCAAATCGGTGGAGAGCGAAAATGTCGTACGATCGGTCCATTGCTTTCCGCCGCCGCCTGCGTCACAGATTGAACGACGCGAACAGGAATGTGCACAAGCAGCCAGTCGTCCCAAAAAGCTTCAAATTCAAGCGTAAAACCGGTTTCTGCATGAAAACACTGGAATTCTGAACATCACAGCCTGTAATTTGACTACGAATCGCGTTTTTCACATCGCACTGCGAAGTGCATTCCGTTAGCTCGATTTGGCTTTCTCGTCATGTCCGCCTTTCCGTGGAACTAAATCTTTGAGTTGCAGAAGCCATTAATGCAGATTTCAGAGCGGAGAGAACGCAGCTGCCGTGTTTGTAGTAGTATTCGTGGTCTGAAAGTCAAAGACGCGCCAAAACGAGTTTCTTCTGTGAGTTAGCAGTCGATGAAGCGCCCGCATTCGTGATTCCTATCTCCGGACACGGCGACGGCTCGGGGGAATCGCTTCGACGAGTGACAATGCTCGATTTGAAAGATTCGTTCGTGTGAACGCGTATCCACAAGCTGCAAATCATGAAAATGAGTCAAAACAAAGATTTCTTACAACGTTTCCGCCTTGTCAGTTGTGACGGTGGAATTCGCGATTCTCACGCTGTTCAACGAGCGAAAATGTCGCGTTGAAGAAGTTGATGTGAGAGCTCAGCGGCCGTGCTTCTTGTGGTCCTCCAAACGGCGCTTCACGTCTTACTGCTATCCTCCAGATTCACAAAAACAGAGCGCCAACGCTTCCTTGCGTTCCCCAGAGGTCAACCCTTCACCCATCGATCATCATAAACCGTTTATTCACTCAAAATCGATGCAAATTCTGAACAAACTGCGCTTCGGAGCTCGAATTCATTCCACTCGTGTAGATATCACATGGAGCAGTGCGATTCTTCCCGATCAGCGCCTTCAGCGCATCCTTGACCGGAGTATTCAAGCAGAGGTAAATGATTCCAGTTCCACCTACAAGAAGCGCGATCAAATTGATCGAAAAAGCGGCGCGCGCTTACCATGAAGAAGGATCCAGGAGAGCTGTCCGATCAGTCCGCTCCAGCGGCGGATCTCCCACTCCTCTGGAAAGTAGCTGGTGATCGTGTAGGTGGTCGCGCACACGTCCGCCAACGCTGCAATCACCAGCGTTTGGATGGAGATCTGAACTGATGATCTTTAGCCTCTTTTCACTCTGATGCTGGATTCAAAGTAAATAATAAAGTCGCGCGCCAAGGTAGGAGCGGCGAGACAACCAGTAAAAATCATTTTCAATCACCTTGATTTGGAACATGAGATTTCCATCCTGATTTCCGGTCAACTTTCGCATTTTGCACACTTTGTACAACACCAGCAGATAGGCTACAGTAACCGAGCTCATTTTCACCAGATTCGACATGAAATGCATCGGATTGTACTGTAATTGGAACGTTCAATGGTGTCACGAGTGCGCGATTACGATACCTCGACGTCGTAAACTACGCCAGCACTTGGCACAAAAACGTAAGTCTTGTCGAGGTTGGCCAGCGTGAGTACGATAGGATAGCCGATGATGTACGCTAGCCAGAGCCAACAGCGACCGCCTTCAAAGAGCTTGGAGGCCAATTTCGGGTGGAAAAAGACGAGAAGTCGATTCAGAGCGAGCACTTCAGCTCCAGCGGAGTACATGAGCCAGCCGGCTGAAAGCGGATTACGGTAGGGCTTTGAGCGTCGGACGGAGGACTTACCAACGGAGAAATTGCTGAAATACAGTATCCAGATGTCTCCCATGCACGGGGTCCTGTGCCGCAGAGCCAAGAAACCACACACGAAGGCGCTTGTGATCAGATTGAGGATATCGAGCGCTGTGGTTATGGTAAGCAGTTTGTAGCAGGAGATGTGGATCAGCGGAGCGCGACTGAAATGTGAAATTCCGGCTATTTTAGGCCTGTTTGATGTTCGACTGACCAAAAAACGCTGAAAACGAAGCTGCAAATGGGGAGAAAGAGGCATCCGAGGCCGATGAAGAGGATTCCCATGTAGAACGACCTGTCCGTGTTGCGTAGGGTCGCATCTTCGAGGAACAGATAGCCGTTAGAGGTGCACAGAGAGGTGATATTCAGCATTGTTGAAGAGAGAACGAGCGCATTTTGTGGCGTTTTATGCTGGAAACCAGTAGCTCCGCCTCATCCTCCTCATCGTATTGCTGTTGAGGGCATCTCTGCGCCGATTATAGCGTGATTTGAGGACATGTTTAAGTGTTTGCGACCTTGAAGTGTCCTGGACCAATCCCTTATACACAGATTAACGACCGTTTGAGTGAGAAACTATCAAAAATCCTAATTTTCCGGTCATCTACGGACGCTCAACTCGATTTTTCAGTGATCCTAGGTCACGGGAATCAAAAACCACTCAAAAATCAACGAAGAATAGCTCTAACAAGCGAGCAAACAACAATTACTAACAAAAGAACAAAGCAACCGTGAACTTTCACCGTAAACTTACCGTAATCGACTTGAACTAAAGGTATTTAAAAATGCGCTCAAATTCAGGTCTACGTGCACTGAAAACAACAAAGGCGCATTATGCTCAGGTCGTTATTTTCATTAAATTTCCACACTTCATGCGCTACAATTACACCCAAGTTTTCAGTTCACTCATGATTTATGCATAACACGAGAGAGAATAATAATGAAGCCGACGAGACAAACTATTTGAGAACAATATGTTTATATTATTTAGACTGGAAATGACGTCTTTAGGTTGGATAAACAGACTCATGTCCGAATGGCGGCGTTAAACGAGCGACAGGATGCCAAAACTCGCAGCAGTGCGTGCCATACGCGCAGAACGGCGAAACGCTGACGTGTAGCAACTCGCTCTGCTGCACAACGAACTGGGGACGGAAGTAGATGTGTAAAAACAAGGAAAGAATGCGGAAAACAGAAATAAAAAGAGATGAATTGTAGAAGAAAGATCAATTTCTGACATCGTATCTCACAGACTACTACTGCAAAAGCTCATTTTCCGCACCAAAAATCCGTCCGGATCAACGTTGATTAATCACCGATACTGTAGATCCACATACAATCGTCATCTTGAAACATTGTTCTTCAGCGTTGCAGCATACCCTGCATGCGCGTTCTACTGGTCGAATATGCGACATTTCCGAGTGTTGTCTAATTTTGATATTGAAAATTAGCGTTGCCTCTCGACGCGGTGACGTGAGTCTCAAACTCGTTTCCTAAACGTCCATTGATGGCATGGTAGTGACGCACGGAGTTTGTTCTTTCGAATTGATCGCATCGCACAAAATGGTCCGAACCGCAAGAAAAACGGTTCAGAAGAAGGAGCGGCAACGAAAAACGCGGTCTGAAGGCGTGATGTCACCATCTACGAGCGACGCTGCTGCTCATGCTCTTGATTCTCCAGTTCGGAAGAGAGGGCGACCACGAAAATCGCCGTCTGACGTCGTGATGTCACCATCTACGAGCGACGCTGCTGCTCATGCTCTTGATTCTCCAGTTCGGAAGAGAGGGCGACCACGAAAATCGCCGTCTGACGTCGTGATGTCACCATCTACGAGCGACGCTGCTGCTCATGCTCTTGATTCTCCAGTACGGAAGAGAGGGCGACCACGAAAATCGTCGTCTGACGTCGTGATGTCACCATCTACGAGCGACGCTGCTGCTCATGCTCTTGATTCACCATTACGGAAGAGAGGGCGACCACGAAAATCGTCGTCTGACGTCGTGATCGCACCATCTGCGAGCGACGCTGCTGCTCATGCTCTTGATTCTCCAGTTCGGAAGAGCGGGAGGCAACGAAAAACGCCGTCTGACGTCGTGATGTCACCATCTACGAGCGACGCTGCTGCTCATGCTCTTGATTCTCCAGTTCGGAAGAGCGAGCGACCACGAAAAACGACGTCTGAAGTCGTGATCCCACCATCTGCGAGCGACGCTGCTGCTCATGCTCTTGATTCTCCAGTTCGGAAGAGCGAGCGACCACGAAAAACGACGTCTGAAGTCGTGATGCCATCTACTCCTTCAAAAGGAGTATGTAAGTGCGGGAAAAGCGATCCATCACTGAGGATCCAAAAATTTCTGTGGGTGCCTGAATTTGTCATGTCTACGTAAGTTTTCTTTTAGATCTTCCCGGTTTCAATCAGTTGGCAGAGTCAAGCTCATTGCTGCTGGTTATACTTTTGATGTGGAGCTTTCGACATGGAACAAACGCACGCGTGCCGAGATGGGAATTCCACTACACGCCTATATTAATGAATGGGTACCGAAAGACTCTGCTAGTATCGAAATGATATTGTGTGACGTGGGGACAGTAGATTATCTACTTCTTAGTTTCAAAATCCAATGAAGGTTTGTTTAAAAAAAGTGCAACTGCTGAAGTGCTCTCGTTTAAGATCCGAATGCTGTTGGTATGCTCTATCATTCTCTGGAATGCCTGAACAAAGTTGCGAAAGTTCGATCTGAAGATGGACATGGTCGACATTATCTCCTGCCGTACACGAAGCATGAGTATTTACCATGTGAGTTTAATTAAAGTTTTAATAGGATTTAAACGATGCTGTTTCAGATGCTTTGGCTTGTCACCCCCTGGATTTCTGTCTTCGCGAAGGTCAGCTCGGCTTTATTTGGGTCGTTGCGCCCTAGTATAAAATGTTGTCATTTTGTTTAATTGTTATTTGTTACAAATACATCTGTTTTGTCGATATTTTGCATTTCCAATTTAGTCCTTGCGAGTGTTGAAACTTACTTCGCGTTTCAGATAGACAACAGTCAGTCATAGTATTCTTTGTATTCTGTGAAGTGTTTTGAATGAGTTTGAGGCTTCCACTGGCTGGAACAGTGCGCCGCTGTACTGCATCATATAGCGGATTCGTTGTTGGATTATTGGCCTGAGAATCACTCATAAATCAGCCAAGAATTCTCTTTCTCTTGCTCTTCCTTTGCTCTTGCCGGTTCTCCACCGCATTTATAGTTTATGCTATGCAGAGCACGCACATCAAACGTACTTTTTGCCTCTTTTCAAGTTGATTCAATTATACTTAATGTGTTTGCTCTGAATTGTAGTTCTGCACATTATCCACATTATCGAGCAGCACAAGTGCAACGACAAAAATATGTTTACTGAAGTTTGACTTGGCGTTACGGTACCTCGAAAGCTCAATCTATTTGCACCGCCGCCAAGCTGGTCAATGTGGAGTCGACTGGGTCCGATGATTCGGGAATACGATCGCCACAAAGATCGTCTTGTGCTTCCTACGGAGCGCTCTCCTAAAGTGATCGTAGACGGTCTGATTGAAGAGCAGATAGATGAGTCCAGTGCCGGCATGAAGCGAAATCCAACAGAGTTGCGCGATAACTCCGGTAAACGGTTGAAGAGCGCTGTTCTTGGGCAAGTACATGGCGACAATGTAGCCCACAGCGCCGATATCGGCTAGAACGGCAGTGGCCAAGGTGAGGAGAGAGATCTGGAAGAGGATTGTGGTCATTTACGGCAGGTTAGGGCTTATATGCTGCACCTTGATCTGGGTCATCTCGCTCAGATGAATATTTCTATGCCGGAAGCGTTTGAGGATGAGCAACAGCATAATCGAGTAGGCGGAAGTCAAAAATCCCATCTTGAAAAAGTTGTTGAAGACGTGCATCGGATTGAACTGCAATTTGCGCTAAAATTAGCGCCAAAAACAAGGCAACACTCACCTTCCAGTCGTATATTATCCCCGCACTCGTGTCGTATACGTAACGAGCGTACGGCATCCACAGGAAGCAGCCGAGCACGTAGGCGACGATGACGATCGTCCACAGCCAACAGCGTTTTCCATCGTAGAGGTAGGCGGCCCAGTCCGGTTTCGCGAAGATCATCACGCGATTGATGGCGAGGATTTCGGAGGCGGAGCAGTAGGCTGTCCAGATCACTGAAATTAGGGTTATAGACGAGTTAAGTGTGAAGATTAGGAATTGATTGATCACAAAATACACGAAAATCCCCTGACAGCTCAGAAGAGAAAATAAGCTTGTTTTGTGATTGGCGAGCCATTTCAGCGCGCTCGCGACGCGCTAACCTACCAAACAGATCGCCAGTAAACGCCTCAACTGACCCTTAATTGATCGCGATCCCCCAGAAACCCGCCAGCAGCCTACCGATATGATAGAATCCAAAATACAACGACCATCCTCCTCCGTTGCACGGCGTCACATTCAACAACGACAGAATTCCCGGCACCAGCGCACTGTTCACCAAATTCAGAATGTCCAGCGCGGTCGTTATGATCAGCAGCTTGTAGCAGGACTGTTTAATGCAGCTGCGGGAGCTGAAATTCACTCTGATGACTTTCAAGCCGCAGCCACACACATACATACCAGAACACCGTCAAATCGAAGAAGCAAATCGGCAGGAAAATCACCGAAATTCCTAAATAGACGACCGCGATGAGCAGCCGGCGTCGCTGGCCTCCGTCCGGTTGGATAACGCCATCGATGATGAGATTGTGGTACTCGGAGCAGATTTCCGCTGCCATCTGGACGTCAGCGCCCGCTCGGGAAGACGGAAAAAACCAACAGAAAAGGCATGAAAAACAGCCGTTAATCAATTGAATGTGTGTTTACCCGGAGACGCCTGTTCTCCCACGCTATCGTCACTATCGGGAGTTGACTTTAGGCGACGGAATACTCATGAACTCGTCGTGAAAATCCCTAGACAGAATTCAGTTGAAACAGAACTTCTCGTGTCTGGACTGCCGCCCGTGGAATGACCTACAGTAAGAAAGGTTCTGAGAGCTTGTGAGGAAGTGAGGCTTGGAATGAAAACAATGTTGATGCGGTCAATGTTTGAGAATCAACGTGCGTTGGTCGGTAGAGTACGGTAGTTTCGGCTATTTTTTGAGTCAGCGTAGCCTATGCGCTCGAGATTTCACATCAAAGTCTCCATCCAGACGCTCGAGATCGTTGCTTTGGCCAACGGCGGCTACTCCATCTCACAATCCTCCCGAGCCAGCGTTCGCGATAGGACTACGGTACGATCCATGATTTATGCTCTCTCAAACGTGCTTCCGATCACGCCTGAAATCGCAAATTTTCAAATCAAATTCCACACATTTACCCACCTGTCGCTAGACTTTCACCGATTGAAACACAAACAACCCCATAAGCTCCATTTTCAGCGCCAAAATCCGTTGATCAAACAGCCGCTCGTCATGAATCCATAATTAATCGATTTTCCGGCACCGGAAGGCACCTCAGCTGCGCAAACAGCGTCGCGTGCCTATAAATCGAGTCTACGACTCAACTCCGACTCGCAGCAAGCATGCTTCGCTTCGTTTCCGTTCTTTTCCTGCTTCTCTCAGCGCGCGTTGAAGCGCAACAATGCAGCAACGGAGGAACTGTAGTCGCGCAGGGCTGCATCAACTCGGCGCAGTGCGCTCCGTACGGTAATTCATGTCCGGTGACCTGTTGCAACGGCCTCTGCTGCACGATTCCTCCCGCTCCGCAATGTCCGAACGGAAGTCCGCCGGTAGCGAGAGGCTGCACTACAGCCTCGCAGTGTGTGCCGTACGCTCGGGGTCAATCCGTGAGCTGCATCAACGGCGAATGCTGCATCGACCAGGCAGGCGGCAGCTGTCCGAATGGAGGTCAACTGGTCGCCAAGAACTGCGTGAATTCTCAACAATGCGTGCGGTACGCCAACAACTGCCCTGTGGAATGCTACAATGGAAACTGCTGCACGGTACCCTCTCCGCCAGCCGACCAGTGCACGAACGGTGGAACGCTCGTCGCAAAGAGTAAGCAGATCCAGCACGTTGCATTTGGAGACCTGATTTAGACTGTATGAACGCTCAACAGTGTGTGGCGTACGCTGGTGGCCGGCCGGTGACTTGCATTAACACGAACTGCTGCACCGTCCCAGCTCCGTCCACCTCATGTCCGAATGGCGGCGTTGTACGAGCGACAGGATGCCAAAACTCGCAGCAGTGCGTGCCATACGCGCAGAATGGTGAAACGCTGACGTGTAGCAACTCGGTCTGCTGCACAACGAACTGGGGACGGAAGTAGATGTGTAAAAACAAGGAAAGAATGCGGAAAACAGAAATAAAAAGAGATGAATTGTAGAAGAAAGATCAATTTCTGACATCGTATCTCACAGACTACTACTGCAAAAGCTCATTTTCCGCGCCAAAAATCCGTCCGGATCACAGTTAATTAATTACCGATACTGCAGATCCACATACAATCGTCATCTTGGAACATTGTTCTTCAGCGTTGCAGCGTACCATGTCGCGCGCGTTCGACTGGTCGAATGTGCGACTTTTCCGAGTGTTGTCTAATGTTGATATTGCAAATTAGCGTTGCCTCTCGACGCGGCGACGTGAGTCTCAAACTCGTTTCCTAAATTCCTAAACGACCATTGATGGCATGGTAGTGACGCACGGAGTTTGTTCGTTCGAATTGATCGCAAAAAATGGTCCGTACCGCAAGAAAAAAGGTTCAGAAGAAGGAGCGGCAACGAAAAACGCGGTCTGAAGGCGTGATGTCACCATCTACGAGCGACGCTGCTGCTCATTTCTTGATTCTCCAGTTCGGAAGAGCGGGAGGCAACGAAAAACGCGGTCTGAAGTCGTTATGTCACCATCTACGAGCGACGCTGCTGCTCATGCTCTTGATTCACCAGTACGGAAGAGAGGGCGACCACGAAAAACGCCGTCTGACGTCGTGATGTCACCATCTACGAGCGACGCTGCTGCTCATGCTCTTGATTCACCAGTACGGAAGAGAGGGCGACCACGAAAAACGCCGTCTGACGTCATGATGTCACCATCTACGAGCGACGCTGCTGCTCATGCTCTTGATTCACCAGAACGGAAGAGAGGGCGACCACGAAAACGCCGTCTGACGTCGTGATGTCACCATCTACGAGCGACGCTGCTGCTCATGCTCTTGATTCACCAGTACGGAAGAGAGGGCGACCACGAAAATCG
>MQUG01003540.1:0-21749 GCA_007213375.1 Steinernema feltiae
CAAAACTCAGGCTGCTTCTTGGTTCTTCGCTGCTGTGCTTTGGATTGGTTTCTGTTAGTTTTTCTGCATATGCGACGTTCTTCTCTTGTATTGTCAGTGGATAAATAATTGTTGAGTGAGGTCTATTTAGCGTGCCCGTCCGTTAGTTGAGCTGCGAGATTGTCCGCAACTGTCCGATTGTCCAAGTGTCCAAGTGTCCAACAGTCTAATTGTTCGAGATGATTGTTGTCAGCAACACGCACGGAGGAGGGGGGTTCTCGTTCCCCGTCAGTCACGTTTTCTGTTTCATAAATGTCGTTGCTCAGCGGGCTTTCACGTAGCTAAAGACGTAACTCGGGCCCCGGCTAACAAATCCAATAAATGCCGCGCGCATTGCGGACGAAAACCGCCTGCGCCCATACCGCGCTTCGTTTGCTTTCTCATCGCGTGTCACGAGCAACATGTTCAAGTACGTCGACACGCACTGGGTGAGCGTGCTGAACGACCGTTCCGAACAGGCAAAGAAGACAACGATGATCCTGAACGTGTACACGCTCGGCATGCTGGTGTGGAAGGAGGAGACGTTCGTGCAGAACGGTCTGGACATTTCGCGCTCTGCCGTGAACCTCATGAATCGGCATCGCGGTGGACGTTGAGTCGCTCGTCGCGCTTGGCGAAGAGTTCAAGAAGACGGTCGATCAATTTGGCAATTTCGGCCAGGAGGAGAAGGCGCCCGGCGACGATCTACTGACCGAAGAGGCTTGAATAAGCGAAAGCGATGCTGCAGAACTACGAAAACTTGTTCGAGACGCAAATGCTCGAATAGACGCGAAAGTACTACGAGAAGGAGTCGGCGGAGGTTATCGAGGACGGCGACATCATGGCCTACATGCGGAAGACCGTGGAGCGCCTGACGGAGGAAGCGGAGCGCTCGCGGCGCTGCCTCCACGAAATAATCACCAACAAGCGGCTGCAGAAGGCGGTGGAGAGCGCGTAGAAGAGTGATTGGATCTCTTCCAGGGAGAGTTCCGCAATCTCCTCGTCGCCGAGCGCATCGGCGATCTCCAAATGATGTTCCGACTGTGTTCGCGCGTTGAGAAGGCCGTCCAGCAGCTGAAGACCGATCTCCGCGACTATGTGGCGGAGAAGGGCCGTGAAGCGATTGCCCACATCCCCACTACCGAGCAGAACGACCCGAGGATCTACGTGCACACAGCGCCAAAGGTCTACGAGAAGTTCCACGACATGGTCAGCGTTGCTTTCGCCAACGACAGCGGATTCTCGGAGTACTTTGAGAGAGGCTGCGCGATGATGATCAACCAGAACAGAATCACGCAGGGATCGTAGGTTCCCGGCAAGACCAGCGAGATGCTCGGTCGATTCATCGACGAGATGATGCGGAAGGGCGGCAGCGACGACTTCGAGAAGGCCGTCGATCAGACGATGACCTTCTTAAAGATCATCAAGGACAAAGACGTCTTCCAGAAGTACTACAATCGATTCCTCTGCAAACGCCTTCTCATGGAGCTCTCGGTCAGCGACGACGCCGAAACTAGCATGATTTTGCGTCTAAAGACTGCCTGCGGTCTTCAGACGCAAAAACGACATTTTTGCTTTGAAAATTCGTTGGTTCACGCGATAGCGACGTTCTACACATCGACTCACCAATCTTCTTTGCACTCGATCAGCACTAGCATTTACTCTAAGGTGAGGAAAACGAGAAATTAAAGGGACAGTGACATCGCCCCAAAATGGTCTTCGATTTTTCTGAAATTTCGTGTACCCCCACTAATTCGACCCTTGCGACCTCGATGACGCTTACAGAATTCTTGTAGGACATCTCAGTCCTGAGCTATAAAACTTAACGGGCGCCTCTACATTTCCTAGAAAATCAGTGGTCCTGTCGCGATTTGCTTGCGGTCGTATATGTATTGTACGGTCATTCACTGACTGCGGTTTGCAAAGTTGGCTGTTCTCTGGCTATTTCCGGCCGTTTTACGTTATTCTGATGGCATGAGAGTTCTTCGCGACCTCGAATTGGTCTCGAATGGCCAAGGAAACACGGAATTGTGGCCATTTCGGTGAGAAAAGCAAAAAAATCGCGATTTGCCGACGCGCGCCGAAATTTCTAAGTCCACGGCGACCGCAAAGCACGAATTTTCGTCTCTTCTCGACCATCCAGCCACGATTATGTGTTTACTTGGCCATTCTAGACCAATTCGAGGTCGCGAAGAACTCTCATGCCATCAGAATAACGTAAAACGGCCGGAAATAGCCAGAGAACAGCCAACTTTGCAAACCGCAGTCAGTGAATGACCGTACAATACATATACGACCGCAAGCAAATCGCGACAGGACCACTGATTTTTCTAGGAAATGTAGAGGCGCCCGTTAAGTTTTATAGCTCAGGACTGAGATGTCCTACAAGAATTCTGTAAGCGCCATCGAGGTCGCAAGGGTCGAATTAGTGGGGGTACACGAAATTTCAGAAAAATCGAAGACCATTTTGGGGCGATGTCACTGTCCCTGACAGTTAGAACGAGTTAGAACGACAATTCTGGCGGCGGCAATCAAAAATCAAAGTATCGAATACATTCGCAGTCTTCGGCCGCTTCACGTTCGTCATTAACGTAGCCTTCCAGCATCCGCCTGCATTGTAGACGAGCCCACAAGAACCATGGGACGAAGAGTACAGCGCAAAATGTGACAGTGATGGCTATCATCACATGCGGACGAACCACAGCTGCTGCTTCTCGTACTCTTCGGCGATCTCTTGTAGTGACGACGGGTGGCTTCAATCCGAAGATTTCGCTTTTTGAGGAGCTCCAGTATGTCAGGCTTCGCACGTTCGGTCAGGGCAGACAACTGGCAAGCCGAAACTCACTCGCCGTCAGTCGGTCGCTCTGCTTCCGTCGTGCGAGGTCGCTTGCAGTCTCGGAGTTTCGTAATTCGCGTTGATCGTTCAGCTCTTCAGTCGGAGTCCTGCATTTCAGAGTTTTCGCTCCTGCAGAAGAGAATGAAGGCGCTGTTCCTGTTGATCGCAGTGTTTGGCAGCGTTGTGGCGGATGGTGAGTTTCTGGGTTTCTGTCTTTTGTCTTCAATTCCATGTTTTTTGTAGTTCGGCCTGATTGTACCGTCGAACAGATGAGAGGACTGAATGTCGTTGGTTACGCCTACAAGCGCGTCTTTCGTCTTCCCGATTCCCAACATAAGATTCAAATGGATGCTCAGTTCATGTTAAAGGAGCAAATAGTGAAGAGCATATCTAATGTGGTGCGTACAGGTGAGGTGTTGTTATTTGACTCGTAATTCCGCTTAATTTGTGCAGATCTCACGAGACTCGTGCAACTCCATCAAGGCTTCAACCATAAATTGATTGTACTGGAATTCGGAGCGTCGAAAATTGAAAAAACGGATGGTCCTGACACTTGGAAGTTAGGCGATTTGGTTTATCACCACAATAATAGTCGCCTTGCCGTCTTAAACAGCACGTAAGTTTATAGCTGAATAAAATTATTAGATTTGCATTATTACTTTCAGGACCGTAGATTTAACGGAACGGATCGATTCATATCGATCAGGGTGGTCAAGGATTCGGTTTGGCACAAAACACCCTAATGGGTCGTTTGTTTACGACGATCTTCTGCATCACCACGGTGGCTATACAAACATCTCGGGTTTTCGTTCTCGTTTTAAATTCGTTGCGAATTCTTCCGGATTACTCACATATGCTTGAATTGGATGAAGAGTTCATGTATGAAAAGGAAATCGTGAAGGGTCGTTCCAGTTTGATGGCTGAAGGTAAGGTTTTGCTAACTGACTAGGAAATGCGTGGTCTTTGTACAGACTTTACAGGACTCGTTCACCTTCACCAGGGCTTTGATCATAAATTAATTGTGCTACTATATGGATTCAGCCACCTTAAAGAAATTTCTCATGGTTACTATGAGTTAAGCGATTCGGTAACGTACCTCGGCGGGAGCCGTCTTGTCGTATTCAACACGTATGTTGATTTCTGCATTAATTCATTAACTTCGCAGTAAATGTTCTTTTTTTTGTATTGCCGTGGATAAATAATTATTGCGTGAGGTTCCTCTGACGCCTATTTAGCGTGCCCGTCCGTTATATAGTTGAGCTGCGAGAATGTCCTCAACTGTCCAAGTGTCCAACAGTCCAATTGTTCGAGATGATTGTCAGTAAGGTGTTCTCCTTCCCCGTCAGTCACGTTTTGTGTTTCGTAAATGTAATTGCTCTCGAAAATGGTAGTTCTTTGGTATGTAGTTCACGTAGCTAAAGACGCCACTTGGGCTCCGGCTAACAAATCCAATAAACGCCGCGTGCGTTGCGGACGAAGACCGCCTGCGCCAATTCCGCGCTTCGTGGGAAAAGTTTCTGCTTTCTCATCGCGTGTCACGAGCAACATGTTCAAGTACGTCGACACGCACTGGGTGAGCGTGCTGAACGACCGTTCCGAGCAGGCAAAGAATCCGATGATTATGATGATCCGAACGTGTACACGCTCTGCATGCTGGTGTGGAAGGAGGAGACGTTCGTGCAGAACGGTCTGGATATTTCGCGCTCTGCCGCGAATCGGCATCGTGGTGGAGACAGCGGCGTCGGCGAGAACCTCATCAAGGCGCTCGTTGAGTCGCTCGTCGCGCTCGGCGAAGAGTTCAAGAAGACGGTCGATCAGTTTGGCAATTTCGGCCAGGAGGAGAAGGCGCCCGGCGACGATGTACTGACCGAAGAGGCGAAAGCGATGCGCCGTCGTCGATTACCTCCGCCGACTCCTTCTCGTAGTACTTTCGCGTCTCTTCGAGCATCTGCGTCTCGAACAAGTTTTCGTAGTCTCAGACATTCCGATGGCTTCAAAATGCTGCAAACGGCCGATTCATTGTTCAGTTTCTTTTGAAGTTCGGCGAAGCTCGGTTGCTTCTGATTGGTAAGTTCACAATGCGTTCTCTCACTTCTTCATCAATCGTAATTTCAAGACGAAGCTCTCAGAATGGCTACAAGACAAGTCAAGTCTTCTCCGCGCAAGTCGAAGGAACGGAAGAAGACCGAAAGCCCTGGGTCCCCGAACAGAGGAACAGGTAACAAGCAGCGGACGCTGAGCAAGAAGGGACGAGCGGTGAAATGCTCCGTGGACAACAACGCGGATGTCGCAGAATTCGTTCCCGTAGCGGCGGAAGTGCTCGCGAATCACGGAAAACTGCCGTCGCCGCACACAAAGAAACTGCGAACGGCGGTCGAGGCGCCGGAAGACAGGAGAACGCCGCGGAAGAAGGTCTCCGTCAACGATGAGGTGCGCAAAAGCAAAGGCAGGAAGGTGAGCGTGGAGGAAGCGATGTCGAGAGAAACGCTGCAAGGCGCGTCGCCGCGTGGAAAGAAGTCAAAGACGAGCACCGAGACGCCGTCGCCGGCCTACAAGAAGCGCAGCGTGAACACAGAGTTGCCGAAGAAGAAACACAGCGTCGATACAAACGGGAAGGGTCCGAAGAAGTTGACCACGCCGAAGAAACGGAAGATGTCGGAGAACAACGATTTGGTGGTGCGTTGACGTTGATCGAATTTTGAATTTATTATGAATTGTTTAGTCGAATGAGAAGGGCAAAATGGCCTTTGCGGCTCAGCAGCAACGTCATCTGCTCGAGGAGGAGACGGAAATTATCGGCGAAGTGAACGGCAACAAGTACAAAGTGAAGTGCAAACTTGGCGCCGGAGGCTTTGGAGACGTCTACAAAGTGATGAAGTTCCACAATCGCACCGCTTGTTTTGCGATGAAGACAGAGCATGCGGAAGTGAAGGTGCCGAAGCTGGACGTAAGTAATTCTACTGTTTGTTCCTGCTCTCAAGACGACGCTTTTCAGCTCGAATGGAGAGTCCTGGAAGAGGTAGAGAAGCACTTCTCTCCGAACAAAGAACGATTGGCCTACTTCACCAGGATCTACGACAAGGGATGCGCCTACAACTTGAACTTTATCGTTATGGACCTTGTGGGCTTGAGTATCGACGATCTGCGGAGGAAACGCGGCGCCAACTTCAGCGAGGAGACGGCGGTTCGCTTGGCTGTGAAGATGCTGGATCCCATTGGACAGTTGCACGAGATCGGCTATCTGCATCGAGATTTGAAGCCTGGCAATTTCTGCATTGGATTGGACTCGAATGCCGATGATCTCTTTATTCTTGACTTTGGAATCGCGTGCAGATATCGCAGAGAACGACCGCATCACGGAACTCACGTCGAGTGAGTGTGATTTGATTTCAGTCCAGAAATTAAGGAAAATTCTGTTTCAGAGACGATCTAAACAAGCGCGTTCCATTCGCTGGCACCCTCCCGTTCTGCTCGCGTCGAAGTCTCGAACACAAGGTGCTTTCGCGCAGGGATGACATGGAATCGTGGCTTTACGTGTTCTATGACCTTCGCGACCGCCACAGTCTGCCGTGGAAGAGATGCCGCGAACCGGCCACAGTGCTCACCTCGAAACAGGCGTTCTTCGGTGGTAAACACGAGGATTGTGAGTCGAATTGCTCTGTAAATCACCTTATTCTCTTTTGTTCAGTGATTGCCAGCGATTCCCACTTTCAAGCGTTCGACGAGTACGAGCAGCTGAAGAAGGTGATCAATGACATCAAGTTTGCCGCCGATCCCGATTACGAGGACATCAAGAATCAAGTGAAGAAGCTCGCTTCCAGGCGCAAAATCGACCATGCCGTCCGTACGATTGGTGGTCGCGTGTGGAGACGACCGAGTCGAAGGACGAGGATTCAAAGAAGGAGCAGAAGAAGAAGAGCGAGAATGAGGAAGCTCGTAAGCCGAAAGAGGAGAAGATTCGTGCGAAGGAGAAGGCAACGAAGGAGAGAACGGTGGAGGTTGCGATTCAACGCACTGCAGAGAAGGAAAAGGATAAGGAATCCAAGGAGGGCGAAGCTGCAGAGAAGAGCAAGTCGCGAATGAAGGAGTTGCCGAGCAAAGGAAGCGACGCGGACAACAAAAAGATCTCCAGCAGCGACCAGGACGAAAGGAAGAAGACGGCGTCGAGCGAAGTCGAAAAGGACGAAAAGAAGAGATCCGGCGACGAGAAGGAAAAGAGAAAGAGAAGAAGAAGTCGGCGAGCACCGCGAAAATTCGCTCCGATCTTGAGGTCGCACAGGTGAAGAAGAAGTCGAGTGACACGAAAGAGAAGGAAAAGAAGAAGTCGCGCTCGTATGAGGTTTCAAACGACAAGAAGTCCAGCGATGACGAGAAGAAGAAGACGAGGTCCAGCGACGACGAGAAGGACAAGAAGAAGACGACGACGCGGTCGAATGAAGTTAGACATCGCGAGGAAATGGAATTGTAATGAATTGATTCGATTTACTTGTTCTTTCTGGCTCTGTTTTACTCGCTCAAAATGAATTATCAATTCAATTATCACATTTCCAGATCACTGAAAGCTCTCGAGCGGCAAGTCTTTCAGCAGCTCTAGACCGTCGTCCATCGCCTCCTTCGCCCTCTTCAGAATCCTGTCCAACTTTGGCTCGTTCACAGCAGCTTCCTGCTCCGTCCAGTCGCGATCGGGGAACGCGAATGGACCGATAATCATCTATATAGATTGCAACACGAAGTTCGCTCGATAAGCGCGTGTTATCTTCAAACAGGGCCCCGTTCTCTCATCACATGTTCGCTACGCTCGCTTACCTGCTCGAAAGTGACCTCTAGGGATTTCCCCTCCGCTTTCAGTTCCTCGATCAGCGTATCATAGTAGTACTGTAGCACTTTGTACTGATACTCGCGGCGAATGTGGCCGTCGATACACATGACGAGGATTCGCGCAATGTCCGCTGTCATGGAGCTTTCGTGGATGCTCTGCCAGTCGATAATCGCGGCCAAGTCGTTGGAGACGGCGCCGTCAGCGTTCGTTTTCCAGAGGAGATTGTTCGGCCACTTGTCTCCGTGAGTGAGCACCGCTGGGAGGCCTGTAACTCACTCAAAATGCACTTTTCTGTTATTCGCTACAGGAGCCAGCAGCGATTCAGGCAATCTCCATTGAAACACGACGGGACCACTCATTGTCAGAGCAGCGCTCAAATCAGTCAAGTCTTCCTACCTAAATCCTTGTGAACGCCGTACGCGGTGTACCGCAAGAACTTTTTGTTCTTCCCGTATTTCCCGAAAACGCGAATTCCTTCGTCGAACACCCCCGGCCTGTAGATTTTTAGCTTTTGAAAACAGGGCTCGAAGAAGTCGGCCTCAGAGAACCATTCGAGGATGTCCGTGCTGTATTTCCCCTTCCAATCCTCTTCTGGCAGACAAAGAAAGTATTTGTGGAGTTTGGCGAGGTATCGCGCCATGTTAAAGAGCTAAAAACATTGTTTTCCCGACCTCGAAATGCGATTTTGTTACCTGATCGGAGTTGAAAGTGGCGTCATAGCCCAAAGCAGCCGATCTCCCAACGAAACTCTCCATCAGCAGCGCTCCACGCTGCTCTCCGACGTCCCATTTCACCGCTTTGAACACTTTTGGGCCTGAGCAGTTGGGCGTCGGTCGCCGTCTGCTCATCGCCGCCAGTAAAGCATCGCAGCTCGGGACTTTGTCTGCTCTCCAAAACCAGACACGACGACGTCTGCCCGTTTCCGGCCTTCAGGCTGCATAATTGCTCATAACTGAACGGAATACGAGTCATACGAGTTAGATTGCTGATAACATGATCAGTCACGCATTCTTCCGTCTGCGCGCTGCTTTTAATGACCGTTGCAATGTTGAGTTGATCCCTTGAATGCGAACACTCAAAACGATTAGATTGAAAGGAGGAAGAAAACCGGAAATGCGCCGGTAATTGCAACGACGGATATTCAAAGGCAACAATCATTTATCGATCGAATGGCATCACAAATGGAAAGAACAGTTACATGGACAGGGAAGCCGCAGTTGAGAAAACGAAACCAAAATAAAACAGCCAATAAGGCGCCTGGGTTTCGCCTGTATTCTTGACGTCGGATCCCTCAACAGCGTTATTAGTAGCAGGATCTGTGATTGGAGGCATGATGGTGGAAGATGGTTGTCCCGTCGCGAATAGAATGGGATCCGCCGGCTCTACTTGGACGTCGTGAAAGAGATATTTGCTTCCCTGAGCGAACATGCACGGTTTGCTGGAAACGAAACCTTAGAACAATTATGAGAACAAAAACTCACTCCATTCCCGGTTTCAACATGTAGTATGAAAATTCATCGTGATTGGGAAGAATCAGCCAGCCCTCCCCGTACTCAGCAATACTTGGTGCGGGGTCGTTGGATTGTCTATAGAGTTTCTCCGATCGAGTAGTCCGGATTCCGTTGACCAAAGCGACGATCCACTCGTCATCGTCGTCGGGATCATTCACAGTGGGCGCCGATTCGTTCAACACGCGGTTATGACAGATGGGCGGCTTGTAAGCGATGTCAACGACGGGGAATTTCATACCAACCTAAAAATCAATTAGTCGTTGAGTTTATCGGTGACGACTTACGCAAAGATTCCTTGAATTCCCAACGAATTTAAAACGAGAACGAAAACCAGAGACGTTTGTATAGCCGCCTTGGTGATACAGGAGATCGTCGTACACAAACGAACTAAAATCCTTGTTGTCCGGGTGTTTGGTTTCAAACAGGGTACTCATCCATCCCGTAGGATGTGGATCGATTCGTTCTTTTAAAGCCACGGTCCTGAAATTAACAATGCGAAGCTAACGAATTAATGGAGCTATAAACTTACGTGCTGTTTATTACGGAAACATCGCTGATGTTGTGGTAATCAATCACATGGCTTAATTTCCAGGAATCAGAAGCAGCGGTTTTTTTAATGTCCGATTCTCCGTATTCGAGTACAATTAAATTATGGTCGAAGCCCTGATGGAGATGCACGAGTCTCGTGAGGTCTGTACAAATTAAGCGGATTTACAAGTCAACTAACAACACCTTACCTGTACGCATCACATTAGTTATTTTCACTATTCCCTTCTCATACATGAACTGCTCATCCAATTCAAGCATATGTGAGTAATCCGGAAGACGAAAGACGCGCTCGTAGGCGTAACCGACGACATTCAGTCCTTTCATCTGTTCGACGGTGCAATCAGGCCGAACTACAAAAACATGGAATTGAAGACAAAAGACGGAAATCCAGAAACTCACAATCTGCCACAACGCAGCCAAGCACCGTGATGAAGAGCAACATCGCCTTCATTCTCTTCTTCAGGAGCAGAAACTCTGAAATGGAGAACTCCGACTGAAGAGCAGAACGATCAACGCGAATTTCGAAGCTCCGAGACTGGAAGCGACCTCGCACGGCTGAAGCAGAGCGATCGACTGACGGAGTTTCGTCTTTGGGGTCTGTCTGGCCTGACCGAACATGCGAACCCTCCACGTAGACGAATTTCAAAAGTCAATTGCGACAACTCACCGACAATCTGTCTGAACGGGGCCTAAAAAGCGGTTGCTCTCGACACCTCGACGTCAGTCGACTTGTTGATCACACAGTGTGCAGTCGCTTATATGTTTTCGTCTCCGTCGTGTCCTTCGATTCGGCTCAGCTGCTCCACGTTCCCGATGTTTCTCGCTGTGCTGTTGCTGCTGTTTGGTTGTGTTCTGAGCACGACAACTCCACCTCCAGGTTTGTCTTTGAGTCGCGCTCCGTTTGTTGCTTCATGCTCCGTTTGCAGATAAAGCTTGCTCTCGCTTCGAGATGACCTCCAATGAGAAGGGGTTCCCGTACATTGAACAACTACGGATCGTTGGCTTCATCGGGAACCGAGTCTTCAGTTACGGTCCCACTGAACCCCACGTTTACACCGACAAGCTGCCAGTGGATCTTGCGAAGCTGGTGTTCGAAGACGCGAAACACCCGCATCTCTGGAGGGACATTCTGCGCATCGACGACGTTGATGGTTAGACATTATCTATATTTTCTGCTCTCATCGTATTATTTTTAGATTTTGCTCCTATTGTCCAACTTTTGCAAGCAAGAAACAATACGATGATTGTCCTCCGTCATGGTTGGCGCAGTATTACTCTGAATGACACGCATATCAAGCTGGAGAAGACCGCACATTCCCCGCTTACCTACTCAACCATCAAGAGAACGTTAGTCGCCCTTAGTATTGTTGGCATTGTGTTACTGTTCTATTTAGGGTAGATTTGATTCAGTTCATTACGGTTCCCGAAAGGCCCAGAACTAGGATTGTTGCTGACCGAATGGCCCCAGAAGATGTTTACTCTTTCGTTTACAACGAAAAGTTGTTCATCAACAATCAGTTCGTGAAGGAAGATGGCGATAAACATCGGTTGGCGGATGGATTTCACCCTTGTGTAATCTCGTAATTTTATTAATCTCGTCTAATTTACGACCAATTTCAGCCTGAAACAACGGATCCAATTGTCGAAATAGATCTGTACAAGCGGCCTCTGTGCCACAAAAGGAAATTGCCGGATAACAACGAAGTCCCAGTAGCCTCATACCGTGGCATTCTGTCGACAACGAAACGATGCAGCCCAGAATTTACTTTGAACCACTCCGCAACCGTTCTCATTCCTGGCTTGAATGTGACCTTAGCTAATGCCGATCTCGATTGCCACTACCTGCGTTGGCCGGACAAGTTAGTTTTGTATTCGCTCGATTCATTTCTCATTCCGAAAATTTAGTCACACTTGCTTGTACGCATTTGGTCCGTCTGACCTTTTCCAAGGCGTCCAGCTAGCTCCGTCAATGCCCGTCACTACACCACTCCCGCCCCTGCCGTATACGCACCTCCCGGATTGGGAACCCGGATGCATCATCACAGATGAAGATATAGCCCAGAATTTCAACATTTTTGAGTGGTTTGGGGACTGCTTGTTGAAACTGGACACCATTCCACGCAGCGACTCTGTTGGTTACTTCGCACGTAGCAGTAAGAATTCGCGCCTTTTACGGGATGCTCAATAATTCTCCTGAATTCTAGCTTGTACTTCCCATAGAAGCCGGTACAGCGTCCGTCGGGCAGTGTTCGCGCAATCGCCATTTGTTGACGATTATCTCGTAATGGTTACTGAGTTCGGTCGCTATCGCCACAAAGAAAACAGAACGGAAGATCACATCGGAGCTGCATACTTCCGCATCCCCACCGTGTAAGCTCAACACTCCGTGATATATAGATTTATTGTCTTGGTTTCAGCGATAATCCAACCAATGTGAGCTGGATATCCTACAAGCCGAAGGGAATATACGATAGCTACCAGATCAGAGACGTTTCGGGAGCTGATTTAGCGGTTTCGGATGATCTCGTGTTTGTTATGAAGGATGGCTTGGTTCGCGTGCAGCTGCGATTGTTCGAATGGAATATTGCTGGCGAGGACACTTGCAGGATCCAGAACTATCCAGTCCCCGACCAGCACTACAACTATTCCGTAAGTCATCAGTGCTTTAACCGTCGTCATAATGCTGTGTTCTAGGACCCGCAGATCGACTCGATTCGAAACGCTCGGAAACGTTATGCCTACTTGGAGTCGGACCCGCAGAAGAGACCCTACTCAGTGATCGGCACCTGGGCGGTGAGGTACGATACAGCCTATGATCATATCCAGGTGATCAAGACGCCGTACTGTTCTCCGATGTACTTCCCGCTCTATGGTCGTAACGTGTTCCTGGCGCCGCTGATGCCTACCACTACAACACCACGTCCTCGTCCGCCTGACATGCTGGAGATCCTCAAGCAGAAAAATCTTCGGGATGAAGCCACGCGTCAACACTACAAGAAGATCGCTGATGAGTACGAGAGGCAGCAAGCAGTGGTTCGTCCGCACGTAATGATAGCGATCACCGTCACATTTTGCGCCGTACTCTTTGTGCCCTGGTGCTTGTGGGCTCGGCGTCAACGCAGACGTATGCTGGAAGGCTACGTAAACGACGATCGTGAAGCCGCCGAGGACTGCGAGTGTATCAGATGCTTTGACTTTTGATTGCCACTGCCAGAATTGTTGCTCTAACATGTGTTAATTTCCCGTTCTCCTCACCTGTAGTAAATGTTTTTCTCCCGAAATATTCGAATATTCATATTGCGATGGCAGTTCTAGTTGCTCTATTGAAGCGTTACTAATTTGAGCTCGTGCTGATCAATCGTGAAGAAGACGACCACGCACTCGTTGGAGCGCTTGGTCGCTATCGCGTGACTAACGAATTTTTAAAGCAAAATGTCGTTTTCGAACTGTTTCCTGTACTTGAAAACGTCCAATTTGGCGCAAACTACCGGCTTACTTGGAAGGCATCGCGCGCCGACCCGTTGACGTAGGTGGAGAAGAATTGTATTGGCCAACGGTCAACCTGAGGCCAACGATGCGTGTCATCAGACCGCTTATTACTGCCCTTGGCTATATCTGGCTGTAGGTTTCGCGTGATTCTGACAGCCACAATTCTGTGTTTCCGACTTGCAAGAGAGTGAAAGAGATCGTCGAGAGCATTCCAAGCTGAAAGCGGCTAACCGTGCTAACCATCCTTAACGGTGGGTAGCCATTTGCCGCAGAAATACACCATCCGACAGCGCTTCGGGAGCCAAAAGAGACAAAGAATCATTTATTAAGCCGAAAATGGAAATCAGAATTTACGAAATGTACTCGTAAAAGTCCTTGTCGTCCTTGGAGCGCTCGACGTACTGCTTCTCCATGAGTAGATCGATGCATTTCTTGATCATCGGGATGCGCGGCTGGAAGCGCGCGGTGACCTGCTCGACGACCTCGGTGATGAGCGCGTTGTGCTGGAGACGACGACGCATCTTCATGATGCGCACGATTGCCGCCTGGATGACGACTTTGCGGTCCTCGTCGAGCGACTTCTCCAGCGCCTGCTGCACCTTCTTTGCCGCCTCACCGCCGTCCTTCACCGCCAGCTGCAGCTTCTGCAAGTCGAGCTTCAGACGCTTCGATGTGAACTTCTCGTTCTACTTGCGCGTGAAGCACTTGGTGTTGAGTTCTCCTCGCGAGGCGCTCAGCAGCATATTGAGCTTCCGTCTCTGATGCACGCGGGCGTAGAATGCATCAAAGGCGCTCAATGCATCCTGGAGCGCTGGGGGGATGCTGAACGTGGCGGATTGTTGCGGTGATCTGCTTGCTGATGTTCATGTCCTGGATCATCTGTGCGCCGTGGCGGTGTACTGGTGGCCGCAGACGGTCTTCAGACGCGAGATCATGCACGTTTCGGCGTCGTCGCTGACCGAGAGCTCCAGGAGGCGTTTGCCGAGGAATCGATTGTAGTACTTCTGGAAGACGTCTTTGTCCTCGATGAACTTGAAGAAGGTCATCGTCTGGTCGACGGTCTTCTCAAAGTCGTCGCTGCCCCCCTTCCGCATCATCACGTCGATGAATCGACCGAGCATCTCGCTGGTCTTGCCGGGAGCGCTGTGTGCACGTAGATCCTCGGGTCGTTCTGCTCGGTAGGGCGGATGTTGGCGATCGCTTCCCGGCCCTTCTCCGCCACATAGTCGCGGAGATCGGTCTTCAGCTGCTGGACGGCCTTCTCAACGCGCGAACACAGTCGGAACATCAATTGGAGATCGCCGATGCACTCGGCGACGAGGAGATTGCGGAATTCTCCCTGGAAGAGATCCTCGATGTACGCGCTCTCCACCGTCTTCTGCAGCCGCTTGTTTGTGATGATGTCGTGGAGGCAGCGCCGCGAGCGCTCGCGGTTTGGATCTCTTCCAGGGAAAAGGTCTACGAGAAGTTCCACGACATGGTCAGCGTCGCTTTCGCCAACAATAGCGGATTCTCAGAGTACTGTAAGAGAGGCTGCGCGCTGATGATCAATCAGAACCGTTCAGGTCCACAGAAATCCGCAGAGCGCCAGGACGCGGAGGTGCGAAAGCAGCCAGGCGGAGATCTACAAGCCGAAGATCGTCCAGGCACTGATGGAGATCAACGTGGAACGCAAACCCAATCCCTCATGAGATCACCGTCGTCGTCAACTCGACACGAGGATTTGGCGCCTGTTTCCAGACAAACGCAATGCAAAGTCTGGAAGCGCGGAAGGCGACTCGTCTGGCGCTCCGCCGCTCTTCATTTTGCTTCAACTCTGTGATGAATCGGTCTGCTGATGCAGTGAAATTGGAAAAAATTGTTTTTCTCGGAATCGTAAGTCGCGAATCCCGATTCCACGCGTTTCATTCCGCCGCTCTTTCAGCTTCTTTCCATCGTCTCCGCGCAGAACGCGACTTCTCCGCTGCCAGAAGCCGCGACCGAAGCGCCGAAATGCGATAAAATCGTCTTCGCAGCGAAGGAACACATCACCATCACGGTCGGCGCGTTCCTTCTGCTCCTCTTCGTCATCCTCCATCTCACCTGCATCCATTGGCGCGTCCAGATGCTCTATGGGAATCGGCCGCTCGCCGTCGCGCTCCTCCTGAAGGCGTTTTTCAGCGGCGATCAGCAGAATTGTTTGTTTTCTCTTGTTTTCGGCCTAATCAGCGCGCGTTTTCAGTTGACGGCGTGGCGAACGCGCTGCCAAAGTGGAATTACCATTTGATCAGGGACGACGGTCGCGCGGTGGTGATCCACTCGAACTACGACGGCAAACGAAAGGTATAGGAACGCTGTAACGCAGGAATTGCGCTAATCGAAGGCGCTAATTTCAGAAGCGAAACGCACACGACATGTTCAAGCTGCCGCGGACGGAAGGCGAACAGGTGGCGCTCGTCAGGGACATTCTCAACGAAGTCAACGACTACTGCTCCGCACGACCGGCCGAGAATCACTGTGAGTTTGGAGTTTAGAGGCTTGATTTACCGGAAATTTCAGTCCATTTCATCGCTGATGTGCTGCTGCGATTCGGCTACGGACTCGGACAGAACGGCGCGCTTCACAAGCTGAAGGAAGCCACCGGGAATCCAGAAGTGAGTGAATTCTCTGTATTATTTAATTGAGGCCAAAATATTGCGTTTTATCGGTTTTTTGAGATTTCGATGCTTTTTTGTGGTTTATTGTGGAGTTGTGCATGCGAGCGCACTCGAATTGACGGCATGAAAGGCCAGAAAATCCGATGCGCACGCACGGATCATGTGACGCACTTGTGCGTTTCCGTAATTCGATCCTTTTTCAGCCTTCGCCGTCGGAAGTGAGCACGAAATACTCGAAAGAGGCGCGATCGCGACCGCAATCCTCCGTCACCTCATCGGAACCCGGGAAGACTACCAGCACGCCGAGGACTCCGAGCGATGTAAGACCCAAGACGCCCAATGCGCTGCCCGTCGACTCGAAAAAGTCGGCGAAATCAAAGTCACGAAAGAAGAAGAAGAAATCCTCCGGCGCGGTGATCCCAGAGGAGCTGAAGGCGAAGAACAAAACGTCCAAGGGCAAGAAGAAGCGGCCGGAGAAAGATTGCGTGCTGGACGTGCGCCAAAAGTCGCCGCCGCCGAAGGAGGAAGCCGACGAGAAGAAGGCGGACGAGGACGAAGTGCTTTCCGAAGAGAAACTGAGCGAAAAACCGACCGGAGCGATAGAAGAAGCTACGAAGGAAGAGGAGAAGAGGTCTTCGCCGACACAGAAGAGCGACGAACCGTGAAGCTTTAAGGTGCAATATGTGATAAACGTTTTGTTTTCTTGTTCACGCGCACAAATAGCGAAACTTGAAGCAGTTTCACTTCTGTTATGATGCGGCGCCCTACTTCGTCGTCTTGCGCGTGTTTTCGCTTTCGGTTGCTTTAGCGTTGAGGATTTCAGTTGTTGTATCAGAGAGCGTGGAGAGGAAGCGCCACTGGTGTCCAACACACAAAACTGTGCTCGAATGACGCTAAAGGACACGAGAACGGAAGCGATTCTGTTTGAATAGATGCCGCTTCGGACGTTTTTGCATCTTCCGTCCACTGTGGAGCATAAAACGGGGTCGGAGGAGCGCATTGCTCCAACGCACCGTCGATGACCGCGTGGACGATTCTGTTGTGCGGAGCGCTGCTGCTGGCGAGCTTTGCGCGAGCCAGGAGGCAGGAACGAAGGGAATTCCTCGTCACTGATGTTCCTCAGGAATCGCAGCTTTATGTACACAAATTGTTTCAGCTTTTCAGCTTTTCAGCTTTCAACACCTTTTTTATGCGCTTCATCAACGAAGTCAGTGCTCTGCTTCTCAAACACACTCGTACTTGTTCTCGTCTGCGCCAACGAGCCGCAGCTCTGTGGGATTCTTTGGCTTCTTCAACTCTTTGTAGTACGAATAGGCGACCCAGCTTGACCAGCACAAGTAGGCGAGAGCGAGCGCTGAGCCAACGAATAGACCGAAAGCGAGAATTTCCATGGCAAACTGCGTAGCCAAACTCACCTCCGTGCAGCTCCCCTGTGCGCAAAATGATCGTTCGAACGAAAGAGGTGAAGAGGAAGATGGAAAATCCACAGCCTTAGACAGCGAAACCGCCACTGCTTACTTGAGCCACGAATGCTGCGGCTATGAAGCCCTGCAATGATGCCAACTAAATAGAAGAGCAGCTTTGTGGTGCTCACTTCTAAGGACAGTCGGCCGAAACAAGCGCTTTCGCGAGCAGCGCGTTCGTCCATGATGGGATGTACACTGGGCGCACGCAGCCCGATAGACAGCAACCGTTGACAAAGGCTAATGAATTCGATCAGACGCACTTTTAGCACACAACGGCCGCTCTATTTTGTGCAAATTTGTGGCATCTTTGTAACCTACAATGGCAGCTTCCGCAACCAACGCACAATCCACCCACATATTATTAAATACGTATAAATACTTAAATAAAAAGATAATAATTAAATAAATCACATAGCATCAATAGATAGGTTTGAATAAGCGTCCAGCAGATTGCATCAAGTCATCTTAATGATGGAGTAATGAGGACGATAGGTGCCATTCATCAGAGCGTGCTGGACCAACTGGCGCTGTTTGTAGAGGTCGTTCTTCACGATAAGCAGATGCTCGAGAAGTTCACGAACAGTTTTCAAACGCTGCTCGGCGAGCGCGTGATTACCATAGTCGGTGACCGAAACACGGATGTGAAGAGGCTCGTTCAGGTGCTCATTTCCGGGACGCAAGCGCATGAGTTCTTCTTGAGCGGGATCCTAAAGCAACCAGTTAGCTGTCAATAAGTCTGCAGATAAAAAAGGACTTACACGAATAGATCCTCGACCCTTGATGACAATACGACTGTTCGTCTTATTCTCAAGCTCACGGACAGACAAGCCTTTGGGTCCCAAAATACGACCGATGTAGTTGACGTCAGCTGGCTCGGTAGGAATGAGGATTTTCTCAATGAGCTCCTGAAACACATATATCGTGAGGTAGGGAAAACTAAATAACAACAAGAGGTCCCAAGCTACACTGCCGCTCAAAACAGACTACTTACCTTTTTCGATCTAGATCCCTTGCGACTCTGGGCACGGTGCGGTGAAGGAGCAGGAGCATCAATTGGGATGTCTTCGAAAAACCCGTCAACAGCTTGCTTCACCGACGACTTTTTCTTTCTGTTTCTACGTCGACGCTTTTTATTCTGGTCGTCGTTTGCAGAATCAGACGCTTCCGATTTCTCGTTCTTCGTAGTCGGCGACTTCAGGATAACGTCCCTAATTTCAGCGGTTATCCCGTTTGAATCGCCGGCTTCAGTCAGCTGGAGAATGTTGCCAACAAGAGTTTCTAGGTGCGAAAGGCTAAAATCCAAAAATCATAAAATAGCCCCAAGGCACGACGCTCACCGTTCACGCATGTCATCGTGCTTTTCGGTCGGCTTACGACGCATCGTGAGCATGAAATGCCGAACCTGCAAGAGAAAGAGAGAGCGATAAAATAAGGAAACTGCACAGCGCGCGGTGTCTGAGCAGACTGATGATGATCGCGTGAATAAATATTTCGCAAGTGATGAGTTGGCAATTTGCAGCATCTGCTGTCTGTCTGTCTACCGCATATTTGACGGCATAAACAAAGTCAAAACGGCTCAAACCCGCAGGTTTTTCCACATCTCTGTTACCTTCACTGTGTCGCCCCAGAAGAATGCGCCGAAAAATAGCCGAAGAATTGAAAAACAAAATGAAATGACAAATCAATGGTCTTCAACCAGTTTTGTCGAAAGAGTCGCCACGTGGCGAATTTCAGTGAAATGTTTCACTTAGAAAACGAACGTGAGTGATTTCCTCCTCGTGCCGATTTCAAACTTCCTGAACGACGCACTGCCGACGTGTTCAGTTTTTGTCTTCGTTGCTGTCTGGCCTAAATCGGAGAAACGCAGCTGACTGCTCTTCGCAGTTGCAGTTTGCCGTCAGCTGATTTCCGACGTCGCAATGAGTACTCCAAGCGAACTGCAGCCCGCAGCGGGGCAGCCGATGCCATTCCTGCAATTTCAACCTGTCGCTTCACGATCATCATTTCCGTATCATGCTGCCGTGCAATATCAGCCGATGAACCGTCGCCCCAGCAATGTGATCCAAATGGACGAGTCGACGATGGCTGAATCGCTGTTCCAACGTCATATCGCCGGTCTGCAGCTCCAGGCGATTTCGACGCGTGTTGTCAACTCGCCTTCGTCGCCTGCATTTTTCCCGAATGCTGATCGAGTCGCCTACGTTGTTACCGAAGAGTTGCAGCGTTCTTCCAGTCCACCTTCAAAGCGACGTCGTCGTATTGGTAGTGAAGAATCGGAGCAGGCTTCCGTTGCAGCCATTGTGGATAATATCACTGCTTTCTGTGTTGTAAGTCTTCTTTAATTATTTTATCTTTTAATTGTGTTGATCTCTTGCTGCTTCCATCTATTTCGTTTGTATTTTTAAGGCTCCACTTGGTGATTTTGAGCGAAAAGCATTACGAGGCTTGGTCAAGCGTCTGCGCACCTGCCCGAATATGGTCGAGAGTCTTGTCTTCGCTCTCAATAGCAAGTGCGCTCAGACTCCTTGTGTCGTCTTCCCAAGGACTTTGGATGGTCGCATGCAGGTTGGCAAACAGAAGTGCATTCCTCAAGAAACATTCGTCCGGATCTTTCGTCTTCCCGACTGCAACCGCGAGAGTCTTTGCAAAGTAAAGGAGTGTACGTCTGATTTGAATTTCGTGAGTTTTTCGCGTTGTTACATGTATTTTTCCGTCTTTTAGTTCTGTGTCAATCCGTATCATTATGAGTACAATGCCGATGCGGCCGATGCAGCAGCAGCCCAGAAACTTCGACGTCCTCCACGCCGCTCCGTTGAAGCTATCGATGCCAATAACAACCTCGGGATCCCGTTTCCGCCTCCAGAAGCGGGCGTCATGTCACAGAACGAATCTGCTACCAGAAAAGGCAGCGGAACTCTGCACGCAGTCATCAGCGCACTAATGCAAACTCCAACTGCTGTGCCGCCTGCTCCTATGGTCGACCCTGCGTTTTGTAAACGTTTATTCCGCAATCCAAAAAGTTTTTATTCTGGGTCTTTATTCGATTTAAATAATTTTTCTTAGAATGGCAATCACCGAAGCGCAAGATGAGCACTGTTCACACCCCGTACATGGCTCAGCAGCTGCAAGCTTTTCAATTCCAGTGCATGGCTCAGCAGCAACAGCAGCAGGCTGTTCAATTCCCCTATATCGGTAATCCTTACGAGAATCCCTACGAAGCATGCCAAAGAAAATTAAACCCGAATAGGAAGTTTCCTGCGTCACCTGAACCAGTGCAACCAAAGTTGGATACAATCGAAGATTCAGTAAATTACATGAATGAAGGACTATGCAACTGGAATGAACAATTGGTGACCGAGCGAGCTTGGAAAGATTATGAGGCATTTGTAGGATAATCATGCTATTTCTGTAATATTTAAGTCTATTTCGTTGTGTATTTATTATTTAAGTGTATTTAATTATGTATTCATAAGTATGTATGTAATAATTAAGTGTATAAAAAATTGGAACCCGATTTGTTTCACTAGTTCATGGATCTCCAGCTATTTGACACTGTTTTGCATTTTGATTGGCATATTTAGGCGTTTGTTTGTCATGTCAGCTCTGTTTATAACATTCCATTTTTTTATTTGTGCGCTGTGAAAATATAAATTCAATGACATCACGAGGTTGCACAACATTTATCGATCATTAGAGTCCTCTGATAGCATCAAAAGCAATATTTTAGAGCTCGAGGCCTAACTTGTGAGCTGTACATCCCACCAAAGTCGTTCATTGGCCAGAATTTCGGTCAGGCGCGCCTTCATGAATGTTTCAATCTTATTTCAGACCAGGCTGCAGCTGGAAAACGCAAAAAAAAAAAACTCATGCTAACGCGGAAGTCCATCTCAAAAATTTACTGCAAACACATTTCCAACATGAAATAACGTTAGTCTACTCGGTACAGTCGAAAACCTGACTGAAATCCTGCTTATTTGTTTGTTTTCGATCTTTTCGATTCTTTTTTTTTTCCTTTCTACACTTTATCCTTTGTTTGTTGTAAACTGCGCGTTGACGAGGTATGAGATGTGTGACGATCCATCGAAAACGGGCGATTTTGTCCGTCCATTGCTGACAGTTCGATCATAGAAAACGAAACCGTTCTTGTAATTGTGCATCGTAATCGTCAATCAATTATTTAGTTTTCGTTCTTTTGTTGTTAAATAGTCGTTTCTTCGTCACTCTGAAGCGCAAATAATATATTGTCGGATTAAATCTGAATGTCGATTATATATTTATATTTATACGATTATATATTTCGCGATTATATAGTAACGTTTTATCTCTGCTTTCAGGTCTGTTCGCCGCGATGAACTCGATTTTCTTTGAAAAGGTAGGCGTTTTCCATTGTATTTATCTGAAAATTGAGCTGCGTCACAATCTTTT